>JAJCXA010000210.1:0-49776 GCA_026770245.1 Clarireedia aff. paspali H2
TATACTTAAAAATCTATTTAATTACTAAAAGTAATAATCTGAGAATTAGATAATAAAGTTAATATAATATATAAAGATTATTAATATAATAAGTTTAATATATATAGATTATTATACTACTCTCTCTTTTAAAAAAGCTTGCTTTTAAGTATCTTAAGTTTATTAATTATAACTAGTAAGAATAGTTAATAAATATAAGAATATTAATTAAATATTATATTATTGAAATCAGATATAATAGAATATTGGATTTGGTTGAAAGTGGAACTTACTTGAAAGGAGGACTTGGTTGAAAGTAGTATCTAGTGAATATATCGTCTTTAAATACAAAATCCTAAGTGAAAATATCAATAATAGACTGTAGATTATAAAAGTTAGGCTCCCGATCTTGGGATTATAGAAGCGAATATAAGGAAAGATCTTGAAGCTGGATAACAAAGAACTGATCTAAGTCTCGAATAGGAACTATACTACTAAGTAGTAACTCTATAGTAAGCTTGTTTATCCAATTATCTATCAACGACTTTAACAACTCTAACACTACTAACTAACTCTACCTCTAGTTGTCTCTGATTAATTTCAACTATATCTGAGTTACAAACTCGTTTTTAGCTTAGGACAAGCACCTCTTCTCCACTTAGTCTTCAATTATCCTTATACCTTTATTTTGCTAACCCCTCATCTTCCCCGATCTAACCTCTTCTCTACTATATACCGCCGCTGGGAACTACGTTACCCGCTACTGTCGTGCAAAACGTACCTTCTTGACTTGTATATAATATCTCTTCTTAGCTTTAGTACACCTTATATACTCTATAAGACTAAAGCCCCAGGCCTCTAACGTTAACTAATATCAATCAATCAATCAATCTTCCCCGATCTATTCCTTGCCCTCTTATTCTTATTTAGGATATCCCCAGAGTTACTATCCCCCCTCCCCCGCCTAAGAATAAAGGTCAAATTTTTGTACGTCTTGCCACCAAAAAATTTAACCTTTGTTCTTGGGAGGGGTATAGTAGTGAATGTACCCCCTTTTGCCAGGCTGTCCTGTTGGGGGATCTACTTAGTAGGCCTACAACCTAGAATAATACGAAGTTGTAGGAACGGTTAATAGTTCAACCTTGGTTCAACTTCCATTAGCAGTTTGTAGTAAACAGGGTATATACTCTAGTTTTCAGCTGTTCGAAGACTAATGACTGATTTGGGTTAATGATCTTTTTCTAGTTATTATTATTGGTTTCTGCTATGTAACTGTGAAACAGTTTATTCAGGGATTGATACGGTGGACTGTATGTACAGCTAAGGATTGATAAACTTTTCTGCCTGTTTTTCAATCCTGATTTTGGAAATCGATTATCACAAGATTGAGCTAGCCGGGCTGGCTTTGTTGTATTTGATGGAAGAAATATGATTATTTGAATAATTCTAAATAATACTTTTGTTGGTGGTTAGTTTTTCGCCTGGCGGTCGCTTGAGCCACGATCCAACCCTTCACAATTGGTTGAGAGCTTGGCAGGGAATCGGTCGGGTTCTGCTCTATATAATAAACAATTATATTATATATCTAAAATATACCTGAGAACTCTTAAATAAACTCTTAAGTAAAAGTAAATAGCTCTAGAGAATCTAAATTACAACTATTATCTAATAATCATTGAAAGATAATATATATTGAATAAGCTTTTCTTATAAAAAAAGAAATAAAAAGTATAAAAAAATATAAACAACAAAGAAAGAAAAGAAAACAGTACTGAAAAGATGAGATTGCTGCAGCAGTAACATTAACTTAAGTATTACATACATGACATCACAAAGTCTCAAAACATTCAACCATTCTCTCTTCCTTTTTCTTTTTTGATTCACCTTTTCTTTTCTTTTCTTGGCTTGGCTTGTAACGGGGAAAACGAGAAAAAACAAAAAAAAAAAAAAAAACAAACTGAGACAGACAGATGGAATGGATGGATGCAGGCATGGATGGATGCATGGATTGAATGCCTAGTTGTAAAACGTGCAAGGTGCCGGAAGAAGCTAAGCTAAGGTGCTACGCTGTGTTGTGCTGAGTGAGTGAGTGACGTGAGGAAGTGAGGAGAGAAGAGAGGAGAGATCAATTGAAGATTCAAAGAAAACGCGCTCCAAATTGGGCTTGAAAAGTGCTTTGTATTAAAAGTATATCTGTCATTGATATCGAGTCCATTCCATCGTTTCTCATGAAACATGCATCATCTAACAATGGTAAAGAAGCATGTAGATGCTGGCTGCTCGCTGCTCGCTGCGTGCTAAACATCGCAATCAATATCCCATTAGGCCGTAATCCATTCCCATCCATCTCTTCAATATGCCAAACTCCTATCCTCATCCAATGACCCAATCCCGAGTCCAAAATCCCGAGTCCAAAATCCCGAGTCCAAAATCCCGAGTCCGAAAAAAAAAAAAAAAAAGGTATTCAATCAGTCAGGCATTCCAGCCATTTCCTTTCCCATGTTCTATGCCAAAATGCCGCAAAATCCTGATATACATAAACCTACAGCTTGTTCAAGAATAATACATCAAATCCCAAAAATTCAAACTCGTGAGATTCATTACTCCCAACTACATATATCCTCTTGCTTCATCTTCTCCAAATAAACTCTGTACATGATATGTCTCCCAGTTCAAGAAATCGCCCAGGTCATGCCCGAGGTTGTAGCCCATGGGAATATATTCATCTTTGATCTTTACAAGATTGATTGGGCTGGGTGGCAGAGAATCGTCATCGCTGTCATCGGCGGCAGTGGTAGGTGGAACGTCTACTTTGAGAACGACATCGCGGCGAGCGCCCGGGCCTTGGGGCGGCTGTAGTTGTTGCTGCTGTTGAGATGGTGGTGGTGGTGGTGGCGTAATGTCGCGACTTCGTGGGAAATGAGATTGTGTTGGCGTTTGCACCGGTTTAGGTTTGAGTTGTCCAGGTTCTCGGGGCTGAGCACTGTTATAGTTGTAGTCCTGATCGCGCAATTGCGGAACCCATAGTCCACCTCTGTAATCCAGCCCATTTCCAGTACCAGTCAATTCGGTATTTATCACTCCAGGTACCAATCCCTTGCTTGCTCTGTAATTGGCAACTTCTTTGGTACCAAGGTTGCTCACCTCCTTGGATCCATCCGATCTCGACTTCTTTCTCCTCGAAGGTGGCGCTTCCTTGACTAAGCTGCCTGTTCCTTGGTATCCGAAACTGGCCCACCATTCCAATAATGTGTCTACTTCTGCATCGTCGGCCTCTTGCAGACTTTCTTCGTCGGCACCAAATCCAAATCCACCATCATCCATTGTGCCAGATATAGCCATTTGAAATGCCGTCCAATCTAATGCTTCCTCGGGACTATTGAGAGAATCGCGACGACTACGGCAGAGAGCTTCAACGCGAATCGGGCCGTGGCGGAAAAGTGGTGATGTTAAAGTGTATGGCGTAGATGGGAGCTGAATGTAGTCGCTAATCGAAGATGTTGCCGAATCTTGCGAAAACTCGGAATCTTGAGACAAGCTGCGTGTAGGTGTATGGGAAGTTTTGACTTGGAGTTGGGTGACTTCGGGAATTGTGGGCAAGAGAGTAGTGAGACCGGCGTTAGAACGACTGCGACTGCGGGGCCGATGAGGGGACGAGTTGCGGGGTGGTGAAGGAAAGTTAAGGTCCTCAAATGCTTGTTCGATGGCAGAAGCTTCCAAATCCTCCGAATCGGGTAAATTTGGTAGCGGTTTCTGTGATGATTGTCGGATGTTCTCTAGACTATCAGATGGCACTGAGAGTGCTGAAACTGGTTCGGCGGATGTCGGGGTTCGCGCATCGTCGGAAGTATCAACTCGAGGTAATAAATTCTCTAAATGAAAGGGTTCCGTTGGAGAAATGGTGTCTGCCTCGAAAATTTGGTTTCCATCTAATTCGTGAGACTTGTCGACTGAACTGGACCCATCCGCATCTCGAGAGCCCTCGGAACTGCGAGCTGCGTCACTCAGAATACTTCCAATTGAAGCCTTTCTTTCATTGTCCAACCTTTTCGCCTTCTCCTCGAGTTGTTGTCGTCTGTCGGGCGTTAACATTTCGTCGACTTCGATTTTTGAGAACATCTTCCCGCTGAAGACATCGGCCATACTGGCCGTTACATCTCCTAGATGCCATCGCGCCGATGTGTGTGGATGCGGTAAAGTCCTTCGGTGGGATTTTGGCGAGTAGTTGTGCTTTTTTGGCTTGGGCGAATTGCTTTTCTTTGTCTTGGAGGCGACGATGGAATTTGGTACGGGGGATTTCCCAGATGAAGCACTGCTGGGTGCACTGTCCTGTGAAGCCTTCATGAGATCTCGTTTTGATATGGGATTGGTCCGTGCGACGGCGATATTAATAGGTTTGCCTCCAAGCGTACGGCTTTGGCGGGTATCGTATTGTTGCCAACCTCGCGTCGCGGCTTTCGCATCACCTAAAGCAAAGCCGACGGCTTGAAACGCTTCGTCGGTTTCTCGAATGAGCTGTTCGACGTTATTGGTGAATTCGACCATGTTGGAATTCAAAACGGCAGCTGGGGTGGCGGCGAGAGAGTGCGGGTGGTCATTCCAGATGTATTTCTTCTTTTTCGACGATCTGACGAGAGGAAGGGGGAAGGGGAGTGTCTTTGTCATTAATACGGAATTTTCCCTCATTTAATGGGATGGGATGGGATGGGATGGGACATGGGACAATGGAGGGATGCTTTGTGTGTGGGTGGTGGTGGTGGTGGGATTAGGATATGAAAGAAATGATTATTTGGATCCTTTCATCAGCTTATCTGACGAGGTAGCTTGCGCCTCAAATAGAGAAGAATGCAACCCTCAAAGCCTGCGGTGCTGCGGATTTCTTTTTTTGAAAGCATCGCCAACTTTATAAAAGCGAGCTAGACCGGGCTGGGCGGAGAGCGTACCGGGTAGGAAAAGTGCCGTCCTCGATCATCAGTCGTGGGCGCCCGCGTCTACGTTGCTTTTGCCTGCCCTGGTTGTGGGTTGCTTGGTTTGCCCCGTCGTTGTGGATCCCGATCACTCGAACGCAAATTCCCCTGCTTCCTGCGAGCCAGTCTGGGCCACTCTGGGGGCCAAATGATTGACCGGACAGAAAAGCCATGCATCGAGGTTGCGCGCAAAAAGTGGGGGAGCAGCGACGATTGAGTATTACTTGCGACTTTGCACATCCACCTCTATATCCATATCCACCTCCATATCCATATCCACCTCCATATCCACCTCCACCTCCATACTCATGTTATGCACAACTGGTAAGGCGAGATGCAAGCAGTAAGGCGAGATGCCCATGACGATCCAACAGGACAGATAATGTCCCAAGTCCAGATAATGTCCCAAGTCGACACAGGAATTACCGGCCCCGCTGGCTGTGTTGTGTGGTGTTGTTTGACTACGGTGCAAGCGGACAATCGGACGACTCGAGCCCTTACCAAGACCCCTCGAGGACAGAAGACTCGTAAATGTGCGTAATCAGCATTCCTTCGGCCTACGACTTCTCCCCTCCCGACAGTTGGATTGTGTAGTATTGTGTGGTATTGTGTGGTATTGTGTGGTATCCAGGAAACAGGAAACAGGAAACAGGAAACAGGAAACGCACTCGGATCGAGGCTGCCTATCCTTTGTGTGACGATCGTATTTGGTTTTTTCCCACAGCTCCCCGGCGTCCGTGTCTGGCAAGACTATTCCTTTACTATATACTTCGTAGTATGTATTTCTTTTGCCGCTCGAGCTATCATTTGGCAGTAAAAACAAAATCCGTATAATATAATTCGACACAAAGGTACCGATATGTATCTACTTGCGATCCAGATCTCAAACGTACACGGTAACCAACTTCACAATACTTTCTCTCGAACAAGGGCGGTTTGGGAAATGCGGTTTGAGTGATGCTGTGCACTGCAAATGCGGCACAAGCTTGCTGGGTTGTGCAGATGTTGATCGCACCTCGCATCTGGATTAATTTCCACAGCAGCGACACTCATCTTTCATTTCGATTTTCGCCATTCAAAGTACCAAGTACCAATAAGCCAACGATCATACGCGGGGTTAACAACGTGCATAGCATAGCATAGCATAGCATACAGAATGCATGTTTGCTATGTCCCTGTTCCTTTGTGTGTTCCATAAGTTAAGTTACCGTTTCGTATTGCATATAAAGCATCTTGACCATTTCCGAGACATCACAATCGACCTCGTCCGCATAACGTACGCTGTGTCAAGCACGCTTGTCTGGCATTCCACCAAAGGAGCCGCGTAAATCAGCAGGATGGCGAAGACGAAAGCGAGATTTGCATCCTCTTCTCCATTCACAAACTTGTGCATTCTTCTGTAAAGCTCCCTGTACCACGATTCAAGGCACACCAACAACATGGCGCATAGCATAGATGTGCATGCTCTCAGCTGAACGAACAGCCCCAGCTTCACGGCGGATTTACCTGTAAACTCGGGAATTTCTGGCATCAGTGGGATGCTCTAGATCGTTGGTCGTTGGGGGTGGAAGGAGGCAAAGCATTCAAGCCCACTGCGGGATATCACAGCACTACTATGTCGATGGGCGGACAGCGATGGGAGTCGGCGGCTACATAGAAAATGCGGCTTGGAAACGGTGTGATTGACAAGAAGCGAAGAAAGTTGGCGAGAGCTTGTGCCCATGTCAGTTCGTCGGGTTAATGAAAATAGAGTGGCAGAGTGGAGGTCAACCATCCCATCTACAGTACAGTACAGGAACCATCCCATCTACAGTACAGGAACCATCCCCATCTACAATACAGTACAGGAACCATCCCATCTCCAGCAAGTACGAGTTTCCTACCACCATCACATCACGTCGCTGTGACGCCCAACAGAATTAAATTACGTGATGACTCGAGTGCCGACATGGCAACGTCGACACCGACCACCACCTGCTCTGTTCCCGGTTGTTTATCTCAGGTACAACAGTACTTCGTACGTCCTGTGCACATTGTTGCCTGCAAAACATGCAACAGACGGGGCACTTCCGTCCTCCGTCCTCCGTCCTGCAGCAACACTTGCAGTTCGGTCAAACCAGGAATAAGTTCTTCCGTACCAGGAACAAGTACCAGCAATAAGTGCATCCCCTCGCTTATCATCACGTGCAGCCCTAGACATCCACCCGGTGCTGCATAAGCGAGGTGAGCGTGGACGTTAGTGGCGGGCGGCTGTGTCACATTCTCTCATGCATGCATTAGCCCTAATCGCACTTTGCCGTTCAGGGAATAATCAAGGACATGAACATGTACGGAAGTACTCATTCCTCATTCATGTATGTGGAAGGCTGGGGCAAAGTTCTAAAGCAGCGATAGTCATTCACAGCTAACTTATTCAATGCATCCACACACATTCATTCACATTTTGTCCCTCGATAAGGCAGGACTAATAATCACCCCGCGTGATATAATATCTGTGTACGGCCGTACCGCGCTCGACTTTCACACCGATGATTCTCCCTATTCCTGACGCATGACCGAGTATGAAGTACGAAGCACCCATCAGAGGACCACAAGGCGACAGAAAACAATGACGCGCCTGGCAGGACTTGGTCGAAGTTTGCCTGTAGCAGCGCAGACTCATGCGGGCTGAATCGCTTCATCTGTGCAATCGATGATGGAGTGGTAACGTTGTTTCTGCCGATGCCAATGCCAATGCCATGGCAATGCCAATTCTCCAACGGACTTGCACTGCAGCCTGATATCGCATCCGGCTATGGTTGGCTGATGATGCATTTCCCCGTCCACACAGCGAGCCTTCCTGCGCCACATTGGCTCTTTTGATAGGACAAGGGCATGCAGAAGTATTGTATGCGATGTGTATATTTAGAGTACAGGTCTTTTCACTCTCGCACTGGATGCCTTGCGCATTCTACCATTTTAGAAGTGATGAATTATTGACATCTTTTCTCGGATCGACTCAGCACATATCAAAGTACGTAGTCGTCCAATTCGGATCCGGATCTATTGCCAGCCGCAGCTGTGATCAATATTGATCAAAGTCCGTTTCGAACTTCTAAACCTTGATAGGCGTCCACGGAAGGTGGTATTGATCAAAGTCCGTTTCGACTCCAGGTCTAGTACAATACAGTATGCTTCCATGCCTGACAATCGAGGAAACGGATTAACACAAACGCAAACACTGATACTACCAGTCTACCGCAAACTCGAGGAGCTGAAACACAGCGGAGTAATTCTATGTGGTATTGCATAGGATAGGTACAACGAGAAGGTGGTAATGTATGATTGATTTTTGCTTACCCGGCCGCATAGTAAGTATGTACTCCGGGATATACGACAATTCCCGATTCGCGCAAAATGAATTGATCTGCTATTTTGCCAGGGGGATACAAGCACATCATCGGTTTCAATCCAAGAAAAACGAAGTCTTCAGCGAGCGCTGGCGACATATCAGCACCTGCCGGAAATGACTCCGGAACAAGCTGTCGTAAGAAGTTGAGCAGTACGTCAATGCACAAAATCACAAGACAGGATCGGATTGACCGATATCGTTGAACTGCCAGCTGCGAGTGCGCTCAGGGTCCATGGTCTTGATCCTTCTAAACGTATCGTACCGTACCTGGTACAACATTTCTTGGTTGGACGAATTGCTCGTAAACATTTTTCTTTTCCCCTTGACAAATTCACTTGCACCTCCACCACACCACACCACCACATTGCTACCCAGGACGTAAAACGGCACAGTACGACCTAATGCTCCTCATCCTGCAAGGCTGTTTCGCCGTTGATTTCCAGGTTTTTTGTCTACGTCTCATTGCCGTAAACGTACGAGTGTACACGTGCGTTACATCTAGGCACGAGTATACAGTGCCATAAGTGACTTATCTATTCATGCGCCGCCTCCGCATTGCTTCAGGTTAACAAGATCTTGGACAGAAAAGTCAATGATATGAGATGATCTGCCACCCACCAACAATCTATCTCCCCAGTATACCGGTAAGTTCCAGGGAGACAAAGATAAGATGTGAGGCTTTTCGCGGCAATCAAATATTCTGGTTCGTTGCTCCGCAAAAGTCTTGTTTCCCGTACATGTCTTGCAGATACATGCGCCATACCTCCTTATTTTCTTTCGTTTACTGCAAACCTGTACGAGTCACAAGATTGATTCTTGTCGCGTGCTATCACACTGCGTCAATTTGTGCCGCCGCCTAACGTCTACCAACGTTAGTTTTTGTCATCGACATTTTCCCGTGCGGCGTCAATTATATATTTACGAGCAGACAGTTTAGTTTTTCCACCATTCGCAGAGCATTACATTGAGGCAAGCAGGAGATAAGACGCACCTACTGTGGAAATGAACTAAACGAGCTCTTAAAGGTTTCGATGCGACTAGCCTTCCTCCTCCTTGAGTTTACCATAATCGCGGCACATTATCTCTCCAACGATGAAACAACCTTATGCGATAGCCCATCTGCAGGGAGAATACCGCGCATGTAGTTTTAAAAACTAGATGCATGGATCTCACTACGATGCATCCAAGTTTTGCCTCATCTACAATATCTAGATGTGAGACGACACGTTGCTATGAAACCCGGCATTCGTGGCTCACAACATCCTTGAAAGAGAACCCCCATGTGACGATACAAAATATCTTTTCGAGGTTGATTTCTGTTCATTATTATCTTTAATTTGCCCAAAGCAAGCAATGTTGAGGAACTCAATCTTTACTGCCACAGCAGAACCTCGCTTGCACATATTATATTTCTTTTCGAGAGGTTCTTTGAAGTCTAGTAGTGTGGAATATCAGTTTGATATACAGCAAGCTTTCATACGCAGTATCATTCACTGACCATGCAACCTTCTCTCGGGGGGGGTTTCCTCTAGCAAGTACAATTATTGATTTACAAATTACCTTTAGTTCCACCAAGGATTAGGGTTCATCTAGAGCAAGTGCTCCCTCTGTCCTCTGGCCTATCCTCATACACAAGAACGTCTGCTCTTCGCTTCAGCAAACTCTATTGTCGCCCATCACTGGGGAGAAGTGAATATCTCAATCTATGGAAACACCCAGTGTAGCCGAACTCGCAGTAACAACACAAATCTAATCTACTTACACATCTTCAAACCCACTCGACACCATCCGGAGAGGTTTCTCCCACTACACACCCATTCATTCAAACACCACTCACTCACCGTACTCTTATCCACATCCGCAAACTCCAGCCACCTCACCTTCCATGACTTCAACCCAAAAAAACAATCGATAACCCCCCTCCTCCATCATCCATCCATCTATCCTCCTCCTCCTCCTCCTCCTCAACTCATCCTATCCCATCCTACCCCATCATATCACCACCCTATTTATCCCATCCATCCTACACATACATCATTCCATCCCCATCCCCACCCCATCCCCATCCTCAAAAGTAAAAAAAACAGAGTTGCCTGGACTCGCGGGGAATCGAACCCCGGACCGCTCCCAAATTTCGTCTTCCCCCCTCTCAACAACACAACACCTTATCTGATCTGTGAGGGATGATGCATGGAAAAGAACGCTGCTGCTAAGGGAGCATTATACCAACTAAACCACAAGCCCGCGCTATGTTGTAATAAAAAGATGATTTCTTATTGTGCTTCTTAATTCGAGTCGAGGTGGATTTGTGGAGGAGAAAATTTTTTTTTTGCATCTTGCTTTATTCGTTCGGATCGAAACCCCCCTTTTTTTTTCTTCTTTTCTTTCTGGGTTTAGGGCTCGCTTGCGGTTATGAGCGAGATCTCCTGAGACTCCAGCCAGCCAGTCTGACCAGACCCGAGATTGATCTCCACTTGGGGGGTCTTTCTTGCCTTGGTGGGTTTTTCTGTATGCTGGACATCTATCTGTCCATCTCTTCTTGATATCTGATTTGAGCCTTGGACGCTTGGATATCTAAGGTGGTATCAATACATTATATACCGGAAGACTAAGTTACTGTAGGACTAAAGATTAAGTAAGGTTCCTTTCTTTCTTTGTCAAGGTAGTTGGTAAAACTCCACACATCCGTCCCATCCACGTGTCGTAGCTACATACCCTCTAGCAAAATCCAGAGACCACCTAGATGTAAAGCAAAAGACTTGTAGCAAACATCCGTCCATTCATTCAATCATTATCCCATCTGGTAAATCAAAAACTTTTCTCAATCCCTGTTCCTTCCTTGCTCTCTCACCCCTCCTCCATCCCAAATGTAAATCATCAGAATCACAAAAACATCCAACACCCAGTCCAAACCGTCCCATCCATTCATTCCATATCCGCATCGTGCACCCTAACCCCTCAACCTCGTAAAGAAAATCACCAGAAAAGCGACCAACCCGACAAACGTAGCCAAACCCCAGCAAGCCAAAGACAACCACGCATAATTCTTCTGCCTCAGCGCAAAAGTTGCGAAATCGCCGTCGGTCCACCACATCATCAAACCATCCATATACCCACTAGCATACAAGAACAGCAACGGCGGGAAGAAGTTACACAGGATCAAGACGGTGATGGAAATAGTTCTTTTGCGGCGTGCTTCGAACATTACGTTGGAAGGATCACGAGACCAGGGTGAGAGCTTGGGACTTTCGAAGAGATGTTTCCATGTGTTTCCTTTCGTGTTTCCTCGAATGTGGTTGCCGATGGCAGGCTGGGACTCGAAGAATCCATCGAGTTTTGCGGCGTCTTGCATACCTTTTAGTTGATCTGTGCTGTATAAATCCTGCCAGCTTGGACGCTTTGGAGGAGCAAGAGGGGAGCGATAGACGAAGGTAGAAGTGCCGATCTCCTTGTTATGCTCTGGACCTTGAGTCTGGGATAGAATCGACGGCGCGTTAGATGTCGAAGGACAGTTCGTCGAAGCTAGGAGCGTCAGTGGCCGAAGTGTATTTGTCGGATATCCTTTTGTGCTGTTGTTTCGAATAGGAGCTTTCGCCGGCCTATTTGCTTGACATAGACTACCTTTGGGCTCATGCTTTGAAGTTGAGCGTAGACCTCTGTAAAACGCACCAGGTGGTCCTTTGACTAATGGTTGATGGAACTGATTTCTCAGACCACCAGTAACTGGAGCGTCATTAAACTCTCCATCTTTTGTGTTCTGGGTTGTGGGTGTTGTTAGAGGCAGATCTTGGGTACTATCATCGTCCTTTTCGCCGAGTTCTAAGGCATATTTCCAGGAACTTGGTAACTCCGAGACAACCGAATCTGGTCTATCTTCATTCACGGTGGTCACTTGAGGTTCCAATCCATCCAACTTCTCGGTCCAGTCGAATCTTAATTGACCATCAACTTTCGACACTTTGGGTGATTTTCGTAGGTTCTGGTTGGGCCTAGTGAAGTCGGCACTCTCTTCACTCGTATGAAGTGAGGGTGGAAACAAGTTTATTTTCCGTCCCCGTGAAGACGGTTTTTGGACATGTTTCATGACCTCTGGCGGAGGAGCCTTGAAAGGATTGATATGCGCTCTTCCTAGAGGTTGTGGATTGTAGTTGTAAAAGTTCTGAGGCGGCCGGAACCGATTTGAGTCTGCAAGATACCCATTTATTTTGTGTTCTCTGAAGACCGGGAGAAAGACTGGTATACGAGTCTTCTTCAAGTCTCTTTGACGGTATTCACCATAGTATTGTATGTTACCAGGATGTTGTGCAATGCGGTCTGAAGATCGATATTCGTCAATGTGTGGTGCATCAGTGCTTTCGGTGCCGTCATCTGAGATATCTGCAATACTGCTTCCCGCTCTATTAACTAGACCCCCCATCATACCAGGGGTATTCTGTCTGCTTTGCATCATTGCTCCTGCTGCACTTTCCCCGACAGTTTCCCAATCATTCAAGTCATCCTGTTCATTTGTGATGATTTCTTCCTTATCTTCTTCATTCTGGTGACTTTGAGGTGACTCCGGAGGCGAGTCGGGTAATTGACCGCTGTGGCTGATGGGGATTCGAACGACGTTTTGATGTTGGGCAGTGATCCAATTCTGGGGAATTGCTCCACGATCATAGAACGCCTGTGCTTGGGCAGCAAATTCCCTCTGGTCACTATTCAGGCTTCCTGCGTCTGATGGAGGTGTTGCTTCGATATTGAATCTTCTGGAAAAGTTCTTGCCCTTAGATGTGTTCCTCTCCAAGTGTGGATGCTCATGGTTGCTCAGCACTGAAGTCGATATGCTCTCCCTACTGTAAGCACTGTAACCACTAGCTCGTCTCAATGCCTCGCTGACTTCTCTTTCCAGTGGTTGTCTCTGCATGATCGGATCCTCCCAATGGGGATCATCCCCATATAGTGAGAGATCATCAGCTGGAGAGATCACCACTTTTGGAGTGGTGTATATGTTCGGTGTCGCCAGTAGGTTTGGTATAGGGAATTGAGACATTATATCTTCTTCGATATCATCCTCGTCGACTTTCAGACCATTTGTACGATTTTCCAAAGCTCTCCGCGGCGTTGATTGTACTGGCTGGGTGAGGTCTAGGAGTTTACGTGTGTCACCATAAGATGACGATCGACCGAGATCTTGAGTTGTACTAGAAAGGAAATTTGGAGCGACAGCATTTGGTAACTGCGGCAGTGTATATTCCGGTGGCTGGCTCTCCTCCGCTAATCTTCCCGCCCGTCGTTGTTTCCGAATGTTTAGAGCAGACGGTCTCAACTCGATCCAGGTTGGTTTGGAGCTCAAATCCGCAACTTCATCAAGAGCGCGGTGAAGCTCTTGGGCCTTGAAGGCAATGTCTCCTCGAAGAGGGCTCTGCTCGCTCACATCATCCTCGCTATCCGACTCCAAACTGTTTATTCTGCTGGAGTGAACGTAATGCTTGTAGATATCTCCAACCGTACTAGTAGCTCGTTGAATATCATAACTATGTCTCTTAGGATGTTCATCTGAAACGCTCTTACGCAATGGTGACTCTCCTTCTCGGTAAAACGGTGTATATAAAGAATGCCGGGCTTGTCTGTAAGGGTTTGTATGAGAGACATTCCTAGGACTGCCGTCATCGCGGCTGCTTGGCAGTAGTGACCCCGATGGTGCCTCGCCCAGACTTGAATGATAGATAGAGGAATCATTGTCGGGATTTGCAACACTTGATTTCTCCCCACCACCAAGCCTGAATCCTTTTGCCTTCCTTGATTGTGCTTCTGATGTGAATGGGCTTGCTTCATCGCTCTCTTTCAAATGCACCAAGAAATCCCGAGTCTTTTTTCCTTTGCCGTCCCCCAAATTATCACGAGGCCATTGAGCTGCAGCTTCATAGGTGTCGTTAGCCTCTGGTGTGATGGGTGACGATATATTTGCGAGAGCATTTTTGATATTGGTAAATAAAGTAGCTGGTTTTTCTTTGTCAGCGGGTGTTAGGCGTTGTTGTGATTTTGCTCGAGGCACAGGAGTATTATGCTCTGCATCAGGGTCATAACGCCCATGGGATAGCGCAATAGGTGGAGGAGGAAGCGGGATATTCTGCAGGAAGGATGCTACAGTAGCACCGCGTTTTCGCTCCAAGTCTCGAAGTGGTATTGCTTCAACTTCATGAAGAGGCGCAGAAAGATTTGCTGGAATAGCATGTCGTCCACTAGCAGTTCTTGCATGCCCAGAAGTAATGGATGAGTGCGCGCTCTGTAGGTCGTGAAACACCGCTCTTACAGGTGTTTGTTTGCGGGTTGATGAAGGGAGTTCAACTTCTTGTGATGTGGATCGAGATATTGTCTTCCCAGAAGATTCAATCTGCCTATAATGATTCTGCGATGGCTTTGTCGCGTCCTTCCAATTGCTAAAACCGACCAATGGTTGAGACATATCATAAGCGATTCGAAGATGAAAGCTGCCATGCACCCAACAGAGATAATCGAAACTCGTCTATTTGGGGTATGCTATTGAGGTCTGAGGTTGGATCCGAATTAGTTTGATACTTGAGGATAAAATTAGTATAGAGACGTGGTTCGACTACTCTTCTTTGGAATATACTTATAGCAAAGAAATTCTTGCTCTCTTCGGAGGAAAATGGTTGCTGTGGCCGGAAGCGTGTGCCTTTGCATTGGCATGAGACTGTGTCTAGAAGATTATGATGAGCTCCGGACTCGAAACTGAAGAGTGAGATGCAATCCTCGAATAAGTATCGAAGACGAATGATAGACTTAGCAAACGAAAGTGCAATGAGAGAATGTAGCAGGCTAGTATTGGTTTGAAGTTCTTGTAGAATCTCACAGTAAGTTCCAACTTTGTTTTGACAGGCAGCGCCTGAATTAAATTTGATTTACGATGGGACGAAATCTTCTGGTTCGCGCGTCCGGCGCGTTGAAAGAGTAAACAAATTTCTGCTTTCCGGGTGTAGATTCGCCGTTCCGAGGTCGTCGACGCGCGAAAACGATGCAAGTGAATACAGACTTTGGCCACCAGGCTTAGCACCCATACAGAGTCTTGCCTAAGGACAGCTACCTCTTCCAAGCAGAGATTAAATACAAAAGACTCTCCTGTTTATGAGTGCTGGATGTTTGCAATGTACCACTAACTGCTGTTGAGAATTATCAAATGGGACAACTCGGAATATGAAGTCTTGACGGTGAAGAATTTTGAGGTATTTATGAGCGGAACGAAGAACAAATATTGGAAACCAAATGCTCAACCTACGTCGAGCTCAATAGCTCAATAGCTCAATATTAATACCTAGGTCGGTTGGGCTGTATAGTATCCAACTTGGGAAGGAGCAACGACTTCCTCCTGCTGCAGACCTAATTTATCCATCACCTCCATCACCTCCATCACCTCCATCACCTCCATTACCAGAGACCCAGAGACCCAGAGACGCATTTTCACTGATGTCGTAGTAACAACACTGACGCCGTACGGGATATATCAAAACATTGCTATCCTGCGACAATATCACACAGCCTACTTGTAGACATGCTTGTAGGCATGCTCATATATGGGCTCGAATGCGGGTGTCATGATGCAGGACCTTGACTGGCCAGAGCATTGGAAATTGTTCTGATGTAAACATGGACTGCGGTATTAGTGTGCCCCAATGTAGAATGTTCCGGGACCTAGGATTGAGCGTTGAAGTGACGATATTGATGATGTGCTTGAGTAAAGATGTCGTTGTGGTGGAAGCGACAGTTAGGTCTTAGCGTCTTGGCAAGACTCGACCCGTACCGATTAGATAACAATCAACCTCACACAAACCGAATTCTAGGTCTTCTCCAGTAATCTCCAATAATCACAACAAGAGTCCCAACTTCCTGAATCTTTGGGCGCGTTCTTTTCAGATTAATTGAATATTCTACTGTCAATCACAAAAGTTAATCACATCGCGAAACTCAAGAAAACCAAGTCCCGAGTTAATCAAGTGAGCATATCGAAGCTCTCCAACAGGCTACAAGCTCTATTTACACTTGTCCAAATCATCAACCATACGAAATGGAGCAAACAAAAGCACTAAATGCTTTAGCAGTATGTCTCATAGAATTACGCTCTACGTAGTTGTATTATACTAATCCCGAACCCACACAGCCATTTCTAGCCCTCACCAAATCCGCAACCTCGCCCCGCGCCGCTGTCGACCTTATAACCCGCGCGACCTCCGCACCCGGCACCTACCTTTTCAGCGAGCTCCTCAGCACTCCTCAAATTCAAGCTCTCTCCGATGCCGAGCCCTCCCAATCCGCCCATCTCACCCTCCTGAAAATCTTCAGCTACGGCACCTACTCTGACTACACATCCGACCCCACGCTGCCCTCCCTCAGCCCCGCACAAGCTCTCAAGCTTCGCCAACTCTCATTCTTGAGTCTTGCCAAAAACCCCTCTGACTTGAGCTATCCAAAACTGCAGGCCGCTCTTTCTCTACAAGATGTGCGCGAGCTGGAAGATCTTGTCATCAGTGCTATCTACGCTGGTCTCATAACAGGTACTCTAGACCCGTACAACCAGACCGTGTGCGTCTCGTCCGTAGCACCATTACGCGATCTTCCACCCAACACGATCCCCAGCATGCTCAGCACACTGTCCGCATGGTCGAACCGCTGCACAACAACGCTCGCCTCGCTAGAAGCACAGATTGCGTCGATCAAAGCAGAGGCGTTGCGACGTCATCGCGACGAGCAGGAATGGAACGCACATGTAGAGAAACTGCTGGAGACGAAGCCGGAAGCCGGAGCGTCCAATTCCGCGGCGGGGAACACGGGGTTCGGGAGCGGTTTTGGAAAGACGTTGAGGGGGACTTTGATGGGGAAGAGAAATGCGTTAAGTGAGGATAGTGATGAGGATATGGAGGATGAGGATGGAGATGGAGAGGGGAAGACGGCGCATATGGGGAAGGAGAGGAGCTCGAAGAAGAGGGGATTTGGTATGGGGTTTGGGAAATGAGTGAGAATAGGGAGGTAAAGGAAGCTAGACGAGCATAGGTTACAGAGGGTACCATCAATCGCTCTTCTTTCCTCCCTGTCATTACAAGACATCGGGCTGCTGGATATGGAGTTTTTAAATCAGAGAAAGGAGTAAAGTGCATCATGGGAATACCCCTTCCTTCGGGAGATGAACGGATGAGCAGCAGGGATACGTATATATGACAACAAAGTAGAGTTCACAACCCTTTTACAAGACGTTGTTTCCATTTCAAAAAAGGCATCCAACCCAGAAATGTCCTTATTAGCTTCTATACCAGATAGAAGAGAGAGCATAATCAAAACAAAAAGATTTACGAAAACCATAGCCAGCCCGGCCTTTTTAGTAACAAAAAAGATGATTTGTGGAAAATAAAGAGTATTTATCTAAAAAGTAGGAAAGTCAAACAGTACTTGCAACGCCATGTGGTATCCCCCGCTCCCACTCCTTGAACAAATCCCTACTAATGTACAAAAAAAAGGGGGCGCTCATATGAGCCAGAAAAAAGACACAAAGAAAAGTATGGCCATAAAAACACCTCGCTCTTATAAACGCAGAATAGGTTCCCGATATAACTTTCCTTAACTTCCGTCCTTTCCCATTCCCAATTTTTCGGTATCTACGATTACAATGAGCAGCTGACGGATTGATCTTATAATCACAATCGCTTTCCAGGAACGAAGACAAACAGTACGACTAGTGCTGCGTCGATGAGGATCGTAACCATGAGGACCATGAGTGCACGTTTGTTGAGAAGTTTGCGGACATAAGGTTCTCGGATTCGAGAGAATGACATGAAGGTGTATTCACTGTAACCAAGGAGAGCGAGAATTGGATCGAGCGCATACTGATGCGAGCAGAGGGCGTAGACTCCAATTGTGAAGGGGAGAATAAGCTGGGATTATGTTAGTAGATTTATAGAGAGACGTGTGAAAAGTGGAACTTGCCCATGCACGAGTATGGCGCGGATAATCAAGGAAGATCAGGATGAATGCAACCCAGAAAGCACCAAACATGGCCAGAAGACCAACAATCAATCGAAGCATCATGGAGGGTGGAACCAGGTTACCTAAAGCCTTCATGCGTAGGAAACCAGGGAATGCATCACGTTCCATAGCTTGGAAGACATAATCTTTAGCAGCATCGAATACTTCGGGGTCGTCGCGTCCTCTTTCTTCAATAGAAATTGTGATATCGTGCGTAATAGAGTGAGGAAGGATGATTTCGCGTTCAGCACCTGGTAGTAAGAAAGTATAGAGAATCTTCTCCGCTGAAGCACGAATATCGGCTCGCGCTACGGTGTGTGCGGGTGAGTTCGAGTCGGAAGTCAAGTCCATTGGGCTGCTCATGAAACTGGCCCTTGGTTGGCGCTCGCTTGACATAGTCCCGCGATTATTGGCGGACTGATGAGATCCAAAACTGTTAGATGGCGAATGTCTTTGGCCAGCCTCCCCGGTCTCAGCTTGTTCTCGCAAGAAGGCAGACATTTGAGCATCCTGGTTTCGTTCTTTTTCAGTGTTGAACATGGATGGACCTGCAGCTGGATGGGTTATGTCGCCCATATTCTCTAACATCGCCGAAGACCTCTTTGATTGCGCGTCGTCGCCTTTCGGTGTGCCAATCATTACGGATCGTCTAAGTTCTCGCACATAGTGTCGACAGAGTGACATATGTTGGGCGACATCAAGCCTGAAGTATGGTCAGTTCTTGCCCCAGGAATGAAAATAAAGTAAGGAGACCAATGCGCACCAGAAGTCAAGATAGTCAACAGAGCGCTGTTGATCTCTCATATAAATATAGAACGAAAATAGATCGACTGGAGGTAGGGTCCTTCTGCTCAACACCTCGAAAAGTGTAGGAAGCCTGTTCCGATTCAGGTCGGGTTGTGGAGAGGGGGTAGTCTCTGCCATTATTACGAGAGAGAAGTGAACAAGAGGTAAGGAGAGTGGAATTAATTCGGTGGTGGTTCGATCGTGGTGCTGCAAGGAGTGATATATTGATGATGTCGCATATGTCGCAAGTGGTTGTTGTCGTGTAAACGATGGAGTCAGAAACGAATGATGAAAAGGCCAAAGATCGAAGCGAGTTGGTTATCGGTCAAATATTCGAGAGTGACTGCTGAGATCGAATAGTACCGACGTTCGAGATTGAAGTGGACGTCGGCGTAGCTCCCTACCGACGACTTGCATTAAAGTTTCAGTAATGAAGTTGCGATGCCCGCCTCACATTGCTCTGTAAAATTACCAAGCCTTGTTACTGAGGCAACAACGCATGATTCTGAAGTTGGAAATTTTCGGTTAGCCCACTAGCGCTTTACACACAACAATTTCGAAATTCCACTCGAATTTTGTATTGAAGCTTAGACAACGACAACTCTACACGACCAACTCGCGACCAATCTTCCAGTACGTAACAAAAATATTTCTGTCGCTTCAATCGAATCTCAATCTCCAGATTCTAATACTTCAAAGCAGAAATGTCGTCGACCAAGAAGGCCTCCGGCAAGACCCAAAAGTCCGCCATCGACCAAGTCGTTGCGCGCGAATACACCATCCACTTGCACAAGAGAGTATGTCGAATTTTGGGGAAAAAAAAAAGCTCCGGGAAAGATGAAGGGCTGATAGTTTTGTCTAGTTGCACGGTGTCTCCTTCAAGAAGAGGGCACCAAGGGCCATCAAGGAAATCAAGGCATTCGCAACAAAGTCAATGGTATGAGAGAAAAAATCCTGTCTATGAAGAAAACGAAACAAGTTGCACCAACGAATAGCGAAACTGACCTGGGAATTCTTCGATTTTACAGGGCACATCTGACGTCCGTCTCGATCCCCAATTGAACAAGAAGGTCTGGGAGGCTGGTATCAAGGGTGTCCCATTCAGACTGCGCGTACGAATCTCAAGAAAGCGTAACGATGAGGAGGGTGCCAAGGAGAAGTTATACAGTTACGTCCAGGCCGTCAATGTCCAGAATCCCAAGGGACTGCAGACCGTTATTGTGGAGGATGCTTAAATAAGAAGAAATCTGGTACGGGTTGGGGAACACATCTGGAGTTGCTGCATTTCTGCTTGCTATGGTAGCGGAATGAAAAGGTCTACTTTCGATGCCTGAGCTGAACATATGCTGTTGGAATTGTGCTGAAAATATGAAGTGCATTTTGTGATGTTCGGTATTGTTGTTCGGAATTCTTCCTACCGTTCCGAAAGCAGACCAGCCAACTAGTCAAGAAGAAAACCTGCAGGCAAGTGATGCAGTGAGGGATATTGGGCAGAACTTGCTACAAGGCAAATTTCATGCTCGATAATCATCCAACCCAGATGTCAGCAAAGCCCTCAGTCCGAAAATGCGGATATTGGTCTCGAACTCCAAATGAAAGGGTCGCGTGATAATACAAAGCCAAGGGATCAAGTCAGGTACGCAGCTACAAACCAAACGGACACCAACAAGCATAATGAAAGTACCAAGGTAGGAATTTTCTTCGAACACTTCATCAATCCAATTACTAGTAGCAAGGCTATCTGAAAACAGCCAATATAAAAACAGCCAATGTATTTTGTGCATGTTTATCATTATTCAATTCTCTGCCTTAAGGATACAACTTCCAAGTAATCTACGCCATACATGCCCTGTAGCAATGAGGATGCTGCATATCCAGCCTATGTTACATGGATCGCTTGCGATCCAACCTCTCCATACACGCAATGCTCCCAATTTCAAGACTTTATCAGACGCCGGGTATCTTAACGATGCACTTTCGTACTCCTCTTTCCAGTGACAATCATTCATCGTCAACGTCACGGTGACGACCATTCACTTTCTTCTGGAACTCCTCTGGGTCCTTGTCCCATAGCTCTGCAGCCTCGCCGTTTAATGGTGATGCACTGTTCATTATTGTTAGTGACTATTTAAACTAAGCAATGCAGAGTGAAATCTTGTAAAAATCAGCCATAAACATACTTGTTAGGTTCACCCAAGAGACTCTGCAAACTCAGCAAGACAGTTTGGATGTTATAGGCCGCAGTCCACTTATCCTTCAAGATATCCAAACAGATTCGCCCAGAGAAATCGACATTGGGATGGTAGATCGGTGTCTTGAACAGCACGGTCGGTGGCGCATATGGGTAGTTTGATGGGAAAGCAAAGGATAGCTTGAATTGCTTAGAGGCATAAGGAGTGTCGTCTGGGCCATCGATGGTAGCGGTCCACGAAAGAAGGTTACCGTCAGCAGAGGGGAATGCTGAGATACCGGGGGCGGAGGAGGTCATTAACTGCATCAATTCGGTCTGCAGACTATGAGTTGGAGACATTGTATTAGCCTTTGAAGATTTGATGATTGGAATACAGCTCAGGGCAACCGTTGACGACATAAGAGTACTCACCGCTTGGTTGTGCTTTGAGCATCAGGGCCTTTGCGAGGAGCAAGCTTAGCAGCTTGAGCAGCAGGAACAGCTCCGGGTTCTGAGTTCTGAGTATCCTCCATGGCGTAGTTCATAATAACTTTCAAAGAAGTTGAGAGAGCGAATTCAAATAGTAGGCAGGTCTTCGAGACGCTTCGTCCTAGTCTGGTTGTGGTAAAGGAGGGAAGGACAAAGACCGTTAGATCCGTTCCTCGCGTTTTTGCTTCTTTTGGTGGTTTGGGGAATGTAGAGTTGTGAGCAGCGTAGCTAAAATTCTGAAAGCGATTGTGCAAGAGAGAGGGAAAACGTTCGATGCTAGTGAAGGACAAAGAAAACAATGTTTGCTTTGCTTTGCGAATGCCCTTTTCTAGTAATTTTGGTGAAGAGATGAGGAGAGTAACTTTGAGAAGAATTGAGCCAAGTTATGTAGGAAAGCAAAAGATGAGGGTCGTGGAGTCTGAGGATTTGTTTATTCCACTCCCCTTGTGTACGTTGATTTTAGGCACTCGCATCTCCACAGTGATGCGGGATTGGTTCCACTAAGTTTCGCGAATCCAATATAACTTTCCTTACGCGACTTGTCTAAAGACGCGACAATAACAGACGATTCATTGGTTTTGAATAGCTATAATCATTTTTCTTTGCGTTTGTACATATCATCGTCGCTGGATACGGCCACCTTTTGGCTTCTTTACACTCGTTCTTCTAATACTTTATCATATTTTCCCTGGTGGCTTACCGCCGCCCGTACTCTCTCAAGACTCACGAGCCATTGTCTTGAAAGTTGCAATATGGCGATGCAGATGTCACAGATAGACCCGCTACCCCGCGACCTACCTTTCCGAATCATCTCCAAAACGATAGGTAGAGGCGCATACGCATCGTAAGTTCCAATGAGTACTTAGTCGAAGCTGCTATAATAAGAAATAAGAATGTTTTACTGACTGGTCCATAGCATTAAGAAAGCCATTCCTCCTACCGAATCGACTCCAGTATTTGCAGTGAAATTCATCCACAAAGCTTACGCAGTCAAACATGGACGGATATCTGCCAAACAAATTGCCATGGAGGTGTCCCTTCATTCGCACATCGGACAGCACCCAAATATTATTGAATGGTTTGCCACTGGCGAGGATCCTGTGTGGAAATGGATTGCAATGGAATATGCAGAGGGAGGTGACTTGTTCGACAAAATCGAAGCGGACGTCGGAGTTAAAGAAGACATTGCACATTTCTACTTTACACAATTGGTTAGTGGGGTCAGTTATATGCATTCTAAGGGCGTTGGACATAGGGATATCAAGCCTGAGAATATATTGCTGTCGAGTAGTGGTGACCTGAAGATTGCGGATTTTGGACTGGCGACACTATTTGAATACAACGGGGCAAGGAAGCTTAGCACCACAATGTGTGGTAGTCCGCCATATATTGCGCCGGAGGTGATTGCGTGCTCCAAAAGTAGTCAAGGAAAGCCTAAAGGCAGCGGCTATGCCGCAAATATGGTCGACATATGGTCCTGCGGGGTCGTACTATTTGTCCTTCTTGTAGGAAACACACCTTGGGATCAGCCTACTGCTGAAAGCTGGGAATTTGACGAATACATAAAGACTAATGGACGGAGTTCTGACGAATTATGGCAGAAGCTCCCAGCATCAGTTCTCTCCCTGCTGCGCGGGATGATGAATGCTGACGTTTCGAAAAGATTCAATTTTGAGCATATCAAGCGCCACCCTTGGTATACACGAAAAAATCCTCTTCTTACTGCTGATGGTAGGATGCATGACCCTCTTGGGCTTGCAACACAGATGCTCGAGAGTCTTTACATTGATTTCGAGCAAAAGCCCAGGTCAACTCTCAGCCAGGACGCCATGCAAATAAATAATCAATTCTCTTTTACTCAACCCGAAACCCCTGTCATGGACATGCAATTCGATTGGGAACGGCCACCGCGCGCATTGAACGCATCTCAACCCACCGAAACCACACCAACCACAACGACAAACCCACACAACTTTCAACTGCCGTCACCTGTTTCCTCGAGCTTTGGTGATTCAAGCCTTGCCGACGAACCCTCTATGTCACAATTCTCCTCCAATCGTGCTGTTTCTCTGCGCCTGACGCAACACGCCCGACAATTCCAGGATATCCTTCCAAATTATTCTCTCACGCGGTTCTTCTCACACCTACCTGTTCCGCAACTACTTTCGCTCTTATCTGAAGCCCTACACGCTATGAATATACCCGTTCCGTCATTAGCACAGATGCAGTCCGGGAACCAATCGCATGCAGGGTGGATCAAAGTTAAAGCTATGGATAGCAGGAGATGCGGGCTTACAGGGGATATCGTGCTGGACGGGTATGAGACGGACGAGCGCGAATTGGTCGAAGTGAGATTCGTAAAGGTTAAGGGCGATCCATTGGAGTGGAGAAGGTTGTTCAAAAGGGTCGTGGTTGCTTGTCAGGCGGGCGTTTATGTACCTTGTGCTTAGGCTGCGAGTTCGGTGCTGTAAGATGGAACATGGTCATATCAAAGTGACGTATATGGTGAAATATGGACAGGAATGATACTGTATGATGGGAATGCCGGGTTGCACGGGACGGACGATCGTATGAACTGTAAGCTCCGGTAAAAATGATCTGGGATATGTGTGGGACAGGGCGAACGGACAGGGATAGGGCATCGATCCGATTACAACGGGTTGGATATGAGCTGTTAGCTAGGACTTGGAATGTCTATGCACTGGGAGTGAATTGGATGGAAAGGCAAGGCAGGGGGAACTCATGATATCGCAGCTTACGCGAACAGAATTTTACGAAAAAAGAAAGGAATGAAGAGATAGATTACGATTAGGTATTTCGTAAAACTTAAATATATTATTTAATGTTTATTTTTCCATGTATATCATTGTCGCGGTAAAAAGCTTGGCTGCAATATGCAAATACCATATACTCTTGAGAAAATTTTCCTAATTCTAACGAACCTAAAAGATTTTTTGAGATGTGTGTATGTAGCTGATACTACATAGTCCTACTCCTTCCAGCATCTCGTCAAAACGTATAAGGTATATATTATATACAAACAAGGCAGGATCTATATCCCTAGCCATGTGGGCTAAATCGAACAGTAAAAAGAAAGGAAAAGCTCAGCCTGCAATCCTTTCCTATCCACACTATGCCATTCCATTCCATTCCATTCCATATCGTGTCATCATTTTAACTTTTTAGAAAATACATACATATATAAGTAAAGACAATCCATGCCTGATATAGAAAGTAAACGCCCGTCTAATGCAGCCCACGAAAGTTTACAGGTACCCCTAAGAAATTACCGTTCCCCATTCCCATCCGTCTTAAAGAGGAAAAAAATACAACCGTTCGCCGCGCTAAAATCTGAGAGAGAGATGAAGAAAAACAAAGGAGAATGAGAGTGAGAATGAGACGAGGGAAGAAAGGAAAGAATGAAAGACAAAGTAGAATAGAAACGACAGAGAAGAAGATAACTTGACAGAGAAAAAAGGGTGGCGGTCAACATCAAATGTCTCCCAAGTGCTGTGTTGAGACTCAACGAAACCCCTCCTGAATTCCTGGGTAACCTATCTCAGACATCCTTCCCTTCCCACTCCAGTGGCCCCCTTCTTGCTCGGGACCAGGCGATTGGCTGCACCCCGCATGTCCGTGCTTCAGAATGATTCTTTGGTATCCTCCTCCTACGGTTGATGCATACCTGTATTCCTCGTTTTCTCTCAGACTGCGTAGTGGAATCCGTTCCCCTTCTGGTTCAAATGGCATTGGTCGCATTTCATACCTCCTCCCCCTCTCTTGTTCCCATGCACGTTCCCTATCAGGACCATCCCCGTCCCTCTCCCGTCCTGTTTTTCGGAAAACTTCCAGATTCCCTCTCATGCCACACAGTCTCAACCATCCCTTGCTCTTGCCCCCATTGCACTCCACCCAGTCCCCCAGCTCCTCCACAATCGCATGAAAGCCAGTCGTGTGCCCGCCCATTTCTTTCGCCGCAAACCCGCATTTAACAAACAAGTAGCAATGCACCAATTCATGCAGGAGTGTACTCAAAAGCAATCGTCGATCGTAACACGGATTCTTAAGAATCGGATGTGAGAGCACGATCAGAGTCTCGAACCCGCCGAAAGAAGCGGACCGGAGCGCCGTTGTACCGAGAAGCTCGGACGAATACCGGGGTTGGCTGGGAGAGGACCAGCTCCAGCGGACGCGGCCAAGGAGTGAGGAGTGGAAGAAGAGAACGGAGGTTAACGAGATGATGGAATATATACAGTCATCTGTAAGAGGCGCATATAGAAGAAGGTTCAGAAGCTTGGAGGAGAGTTCTTCATAGTTTTGGGGGAGACGGCGATGCAAAACGAGGTAGGCGGCGTCGGCGTCGGAGATGGTGGCCATGCTGTGATTTGTGGGATGTGGTAGGGATCGCGGTAGATTTGCAATATCTTCGTCAGAAATGATAGAGTCGCCTGATTGAGTACGTTCCATTACTGGAAGAACAAACTGTTCAATGGGTGGAGAGGGAGAGGGAATGAATATACGAGGTATATTTATAGTCATGGGCGACATTGGGTGTGAATAGTTTTGCGGTGGTGGTGGCGGCGGCCGAGATACTGGTCGACGGGATGATTCACGAGAAACCGATCGTTCATTTTGAAAACGAAATGATTGACTTCGTGAATGACTCCGACGACATGGCGATTTTCCTTGAACATAACGATATCTCGAGGGACATCGTTTGCTATTGCTGTCTGTGCTCAAGGATCTCTTGCTAACAGCAGCAGCCATGGAGGGAAATTGAAGGACGAGTTACAAAAATTTGTAAAGCTGGAAGTGGAATGTGAGACGGATGTATGTATATTCGGATGAAGCTCACACTTCTGAGCTGCATGCCACAGGGCGCAACGAGTGAGGCTTACTTTCCCTCCGGATTAATCTTGATTAGCCCGGTCACCGCCTGCAAGATGTAGAGATGGAAATATGAGACTTGAGATACATAAAGAAATCTGAAATGGAGGGAACGGGGGAGTTGGAGAGTTGCTTTTTGTTAAGATAGAAAGAATATTAGCATGAGGCTGAGATGGAGGAGCATTTACAATGGTCTGGGAACTTGCTTGATATGCCATATGCCATGTACGCGCTACCCCATTAATTTAATAAGTGGGAGACGAGCCACGGACACAGTACATACAGATACAGGTACGGTACCGAGAGAAAAGAGTGTTTCAGCAACCTACCCCCTTGATTTTCCCAACGATTTTCGCACTTGCGAATAGTTTCTGGACAAATCATGCGGAATAGGTGGTAATCTTCGTAATCCTTTGAGGGATGTTGGTTTTAGTTGGAGTACAGGTGCAGTAGCCAACGGGCGATCCGACCCCCTAGAACAAAAGCAATCCAGAGAGTTGCACACCGCCTCGCCTCATGTGGTGAGATTGATGTTCACGTCACGGAGAGGACGGAATTGAACCAAACAAAGTTCCTAGTCATTGCTAGGGATAGACCTGCGGAAACAGGCGACCAGAGACATGAAGAGGATGGGGGAAAAGTCTTCCTCTCCTTTGAAGTTTATGCGTCAAGCAGTGTGCGTGTTGTGCATGAGGTGTGTGCTACGCAGTCGCAATAGTACGAAGACGAAGCAGGAGTAGCAGCTAATAGCCGTAAGCCATCTGCCATCTCATCTGGCCAGACTTCCGCAAGTCCTTCGTAAAGTCTGCTCAGTTTATTACTGTGTTAGTAACCATATCATTATCGAAAATGCGATTCAGGACGACTCAGGAACTTCCCTGGCACTAATGTAACTTTAATCTGATCTTGTTGCCGTCGGTTCGCCTCGTTGAGTTGATTGGTCCAGAATCAACTGGACACAGGTTTCAACCGAGCTTCTCAACCTCACATGCTTGGCCAAATTCGTTTTTATTGCCACCGACTGACTGAACATTGAAGAAAAAAAATAATCCAAAGAAAACCCCCAGCACTGCATGTCGCCAACGCCTTACAAATATAGGTGCAGAGTAGGACCAAAAGACTGAAGCCACAACAGCAAAGGACGGCATATACTGTATGTCTACTAGTCTACAGTGCTACACGTATCCGTGCCGAAGCAACGAGGCTACCATCCATGAAATACCCTGACAAATATAAGATGCAGGATCTCCGTCCGATCTTGCCCAAACTGGCTCAACCAGCTCTATGCAAGGTCGATGCTGGACATACTTCATAGTATAACCACTTGTCAGAACGTTCAACTTCATAAGCGTCTGCTTAAAAGAATACCCCATCAACCCACTCGTCCCCTCACAGCACTGCCCTAGATAGTCGGATGGTTTTGAACATCCATTTCACCCGTTTTTCGTAAAGATTGATGTCCATAACTGATCGAACAAGGTCCCGTAAATCGTACAGCCTTGTTCTCCGATCCCTAACGGCAATCTTTCACTTTTCTGGAAATCGAGAATGCTCACAAAATGTGGTCCCTTTTGGACTTGGCCCGGCATACAGGTTGCATGAAAAGAAACCCTGCTGTGCTGGAGGACTATCGCCTGACCACATCAAATGCTCAAAAACAGATCAGAGTGATGCGTATGTACAGTGCCCCGTTTGGTTGCTGTGCAGCATAAAATATGCGAATGTAGATTTCTGGCCACTTCTCAAAATGTTCAACATGCAGTTGATTCTATTGAGGAAAAGGTCTAGGACAATTTGAAGCGCTACATGTCACACAAATCCCATTCCTAGGCCCCTCACATACCTAACCTCATTTGCTTGCAGCTCCAAGGCTCTTCTCATCGTTGCTGCGTGTGTGCGTTCTTCCTTCTCTCTAAGAGCCTCCTCCTCAGTTCTCTCGTTCCCCTCGAATGATTCAGCTGTGAAACCTGGTTTTGTGGAGAAATTCAATAATCCTAGCTTATCGCCCGTCCATAACACAAGGTCGTCCTGATTGACAGAATGGTCACTGCGCCCAGATCCAGTTGTCTGGATCTTAACCGCAATGTCCCCAGAACCTGAATCCATGTAGGAATCGCCCAGTGTGCCGAATATCCCTCTAGGAGCTTCAACTGATCCATGAGCAATATTCCATCGCCGGGCCTCAGTAAACCCATCCCTTTCGAACCACTTCAGATTTCCACCCCCATCTGAAACAACAATCCGAGTACCGTGGTTGGCGACAGAAAGCAGTTTCGAACTGGATGACGTTTGGCGGTTTTTCATTGTTGAGTCTTGCAATCTCCCAGCTGAATGCGTAGATGAGATGTTCGTCAAGAGCGGGTCAGGAGAAAGGCCGTACATCTCCAGCGAACCTTTACTATTATACTCACCACATGCAATAATGGTATTTCCAGGCCTAGTCTTTGCTTGCAACGCTTGTTCAACTGAAAGTTCGCCTCTACGAGCAAGGTCTTTATCCATTGACGCAAAGGGATACGGCAGCACAGCAATTTGCGACAGTCGAGCGCCAGAGTGTATTGTTCCTCGAATCTTCGGAAAGTTCCTGCGGTCATAATTGAGTATGCTAGGGAACCTCCCGGCAACATAGATATCTCCATTCCCATCCCAATCAGCGCCGGAGGTCGGTAAATGCACAATGCTCAAAGGACCTGGCTGGTACAAGACAGCATATTCGTTACTTGGTTTTGGATCAAAGAAGTTCCTAAAATTGAATCCATTATTCATGGATCCAAATCTACCATCAAAGGAATCAAGCCGCTCGGCTTTGTCCAATGATTCAGCATTTTTCTTTTGACGGAAATCGTGTAGATACAAAGACAGATTTGTTCCCACAGTAAGGGGCGTTGGATGCTTAGCTTCAGATAAAGCAGTAAGTGTGGAGGGATAACTTTCACGATTCACACTTTGGAGTGTCTCGAGATCAATTTCAACAAGATCTAGAGTAGTGTTAGTCGGTAGTCAGCCTACAAAATGGTTTGAATACGTGTGACGACAAGCAATAAACAGCGGTTGTGACTCCTGCTGTCTACATACTTCAGACATATAGTACCAGTGCCTACTGTATCTAGGCCAGGAAGTTATTGGTCAAGTAAGGCTTTACGTACCGTTCTGTATAGCAACGTAGGCTCTCTTCAGAATACTGTCAATACTGATACATTCTGTGACACCAGGACTTATCATTTTAGAGCGTTCAGAACGCGAATCCTCAGTTCCCTGATCGTATGATAATATTCCTGACTTGCTTCTTGCAACTATACTGCCTTTCTTTGCAGCGTCTGCACTTATATCCCATATGCATATAGATCCGTCATCAAGAGGGCTAACATATGTATGATTAGCACGAAATGGACGAGGCATAGTTCGCATCCAGGGTGTGAAATATACTTACGCAACTAGCATAGTCGCATTACTCTCGCCTTGGGGTGTATATAAACCCATTCCTCTAACTTCTAAATGTTCACGGCTTGGGCCGTCTTGATTGCGCGGCTGCTGCAGCCAGCTTGTCGAGATTGGTGCATGCCTTGCAATGTATTCATCATACCAGCTCACCCTTTCCGTAGGATAGCTTGGATCCCAGTTTGCCATTATTCTGATCCGTTCGTTGGATCTCGCTTTGATATCTCGAGCTTCATGGCGGGGTTGATGAAGCCTGGAATCCCCGAATCCACTACCTGCGGCCAACGCGATTGCTAAGTCGCGCAAGCTAGATTCGTCTGCGGACTCGGCAGTGATTAACTCTCGGCGTCTTCGAAGCTGGTCGAGGAACGAGGAATGAGCGAAGCATTGTTGTCGCCATAGATTATCGTCTCGGCCGAGCTCTAAGTACCGCTTGCTAATGAATTGGAGCTTGACGATATCCGAAGGCTCTAGAACTATGAAGGGAGTTAGCATATGGCTGAGGAATTTTCCGATCTTTGGACTCACATGAAGTGATATGAAATATAATCTCAGAGGGAAGCTGGTCCATTTTCGCCATTCCGTCTTTCTAATAAATATATCCAACTCGAGTATCCAAAAAAATAAAGTCTGGGGAAGGCTGATTATTTTAAGGGATAGCGGACTTTATCGCTTTACCCCAAGATCAAGATAACCCCGTTCGATAAGAAATATGGTCCATGCGCTAATCGCTGTCGCTGTTTGCTGTCGGTGAGATATTAATATATAATCAGATTTATATTTTCACATGGAGTTCATTAACATAGTACATTCTTTTAGAAACTAAACTGACTTAGGGTGAATGATGAGCTCGGGGAGTATATATACAGCCAGATGGTCTCAGCAATCGAAGCGGAAAAAAGTACTAATACGCTCGCCTCATTTTCTCCATTCTCTTTCCTCCTTTCGAATACAGTGGCTTGAAAAGGCTCATATACTCATACATGCATCCGAAAATTCAAGCTCCTTCTCCTCCTCCTTCTCCTCCTTCTGCTCTAATAACTTGCCATACCAATCCATCTCCCTTTGTACATCCTCTTCGTCCAGTCCCAATTTCTCCAAATCCGCATACCAAAGCTCTCTATTACTCGTAACCAACTCCAACGCAAGTGCTTCTTCTCTCCCTAGTCTAACATCTAACCTCAATACATACCTTACCAGTCTCTCAATACTCCTACTTGCCGTCAAGAACGGCTCTCCGTGTCCTGTAACTCCACTTTCTTTATATTCCAGATGGTGCTTCCAACAGCGATCGTCGCACTTGCAAACATATATACTGAAGAAGGCATGCACCATTTCGTGCAGCATTGTCCCCAGATAGTCTCGAAGGAGCTGTACTTTTTGCTCCGTGGTCTCCGGCTTTGGTTGCTGACGGAAGAACACTCTGATATGTGCTCTGATGTTGTGCTTCGTGACGTCGAGGCGTTTTCTGATATCTATCGTCGTTCCTAGGACTTTCCTCTCTTTTTGTCCCGCATCTGGCTCCACTAGTTCGAGCGTACATCTAAGAGCGTTGAGGCCTCCGCCAAAGATCATAGTGTTGAAGTACTCGAAATATAAGAGGAGGAGATCCTGTTCTGATCTTTGCAAGACCCAAGGATGCTCGACTATCCTGTCGAGGCATGATAACGAGCATGCGGTCCAGTTGTCCTTGATCCTCTGAAATGGATCTTGAGGTGGATTGCCGCTAGGGCCGTGAAGGAAATTGATAATGTTGTCGGTTATGAGATCTGCTGCTTGTTGATATGTGTAGGCTAGCGGCTCGAAGGGTCCCAACCCCCTATCCCCTACCCATAAGATACGGCGAGCTGCGTATGGGTTAAGATGGCAAGTGTGCATAATGAAAAGGGAAGAATTCGGACACACTTACGTATATAATATGACTGTAGTGTTCTGGAGCCTACCCAAGCTAACGAGGTAAATTGTAATGAATGAACTAACCTATTGATTGAATGAATGGTGCGTTTGTAACCTTGTATTTTGACTTCTTGTGTTCGTGACGACCGGCGTCTAGATACTGCAATGGTGGATACTGAATAGTTACAAAAGTGCTGGGTAAATAATAAAAAATAAGAGACTCTCCAAATGAAGGCTGAAAAGAATATGTTGTGGGAGATAATGTGAACAGCCCGCAAACAATGGGATTGTTGATTTGATATACCAAGTAACAAACAAAGAAGCACCACCATGAAAGAGAGCATCACGGAGAATGTTAGTGCCTCAAAAGAGCTTCCAATTATAGCTGTTGGTGGACAAAGAGGTAGTCCAGACTGCGTCTAAGGGATCTACCCCATTGTCATCTGCTCAAAGGCGTAGTACAGAAGCCGATTTCAAGATAGGCTGGACATTGTAGGCTTCATAGTCACTCCTAAGATGCAGCAATCGCTACTCGTAAGTCACTCACATCGGGGAACTGGCCATTCAAAATTAACAGAAACTGGGTCGGACTATGTGCATCAGTTTGGGCTCCTAAGGAACCTTTAGCAAATTGACAAAATTAGACCAACGAACGCAACTACTGTCAGCTGATTTACTCAATAGAGCGCGATACTGGAAAGTATAACATGCTCGTCATAACGACACTTCATTGGATTTCAGTGCTTACTACGGAGCACAAGCCCTTCATATTTCAAGACAAAATCTCATCTACAAAAACTTGCTAGCTAAGCCCATCAATCCGCTGCTTCCACTGCCGCCGCCCTGGCTTTTGAGATACATCTTCAATGCCATCTCGCCAGCCTGCTTAAGAACACTCTCCTTGTCGGTACCACTGGCTACATTGCCCTGAGCACTCTGTTGATCGAATAATTTACTCGCCTGCCCAATTGCAGCACCAATAAAGGCATTTTGAGAGTTACCAGATGAGGAATTACCAGATTGGCCTCCAGAGAACATCTTTAGAGCTTGCATAGCAGCTGCAGCACCCATGTTGGATGACGAGGCTTGTTGATTACCACCTCCACCACCTCCACCACCGAAGAACTGTTGATGAGACTTTACGGCTTCTGTTGTACGAGCTGTTAATCCATGCTTTCAAATGATGACTGTGGGCTTATCAACGTACCGTCTTCATCAACGTCAGAATTGGAAATATGCTGTTTATTCTTTCCAAGATAGCCGAGCACGTTAGAGAAGATGTTGGAGTCTGCTGAGTCTCCTGCATGTTCCTGAGCATGATGTGCAGCACCGCCTATATTCGTTAGTATTGTGGCAGCAAATGCATGGATTGTAGTTTCATTACTTAGGTCATCGCTATCTGCGCCATAGCCTCCTCCACCTCCAAAGTTATTGTTTCCGCTTCCGCCATATCGTTCATCCCGACCTGTGTGGTGAATTTCTTCCCGCCCCCCGCTACCTCCTCCCCCGCCTCCTGAGTAGTAACTTTGAGACTCGCCTCCTCCGCGACGCTCACCACTTCCATAGCTGCTTTCTTGTTCTCTGCCGCCTAGGATTCATCAGCCTGTCCCTGAATGGTGTGTATAACGGGAGATCGCAAGCGTAGGCAGAATCTTTGGCTTACCATGGTGTCTCTCCTCTCCGCCATAACCTCCGCCTGAACCGCCTGAACCGCCTTCATATCTTCGCTCTGTTCCCTTCAATGAGTACAATGTCTCAACACAAGTTACATACTGAAAACTGGAGCTTCGTACCTTCACCACCTCCGTAGCCTCCTTGTTCACCTCCGTAGCCTCCTTGTCCACCTCCGTGGCTCCCCTGTCCACCTCCGTAGCCTCCCTGTCCACCCTCTTGTCTTCGCTCTGTTCCCTCAAGTTAGTACAATGTACCAGCAGTAGCTGTTTGTTGAAGACCGGAGCCTCGCACCTTCACCTCCATATCCGCCGCCCTCGTGTCTTCGCTCTATAAAAAGAAGTCAGTCTACCATTTTCAATAGGAATAGTCCAAAAAGCCTCTCAAAGTAGCAGCGCATACCTTCACCACCATATCCTCCGCTCTGTCCTCCGTAACCACTCTCTCCACGGCCCTCTCTACCACCGCCGTATCCACCCTCACCTCGCCCCTCTCGCTCGTAGTCGTTTCCGTACCCTGACATATTTGTTATTCGATTGTTTGATTCTTATATGTTTCTTATGATTAGGGGTTCTGCGAACGTAACAGCAGTTAGCCAAGCGCACAGCCAAGACTTTATAAGGTGAATTGAGTGCAGGGTAAAGAGGCTTTCAGAAAACACTCAACACAACCCGAATTCTCTGTTCAGAGGAAATACTCACGTTTGTGATGGTTTTTGCGTCAAAGTAGGTGAAGTTGCGGAACCGGGGATATCCAGAAACTTATAGAGCCCTCGATATAATAAGTAGATTCTTGATTTTATTGCCTTGGAAAGCTTCTAAGCTGTTCGGACTAGGTAAGTAATGAGCTGTTTTTCAAGGAGGGGAATTATGCAGTCGATGACGTTTCGTGGTGGGGTAGCTGAAACAGGGGATTGGCTGGAGGGGAAGTGGCTTACCGGTATTTGATTGGTGGATCTGTGGTTGTTGGATGCGCATTTTCAACTCAGCTTGGCCCAAGAGGGGTTGGTCGTGTTCGACGTGTTTGAGGTTGTGTGATTGTGTGGTTATATCGTTGTATTATCATCATCAAATATATACTATGTGTCTTATCTATCATATGAAGGAGCGAAGTGAATCGTCTAGTATCTAAGCTCATATATGTCCGCCCATCTCTAACGCACCGCACCCCAGTCTAACATTATCGTCCCATAAAGTCATATCTCAAAGCGTCCCCCGAAGCATATACAAGTAAAGCACTACCGTTGATTCTATCGAACCAAACATCAAGTTCTTATCGTTTCTTCACCCGATTCAGTGTCGGACAGTCGCTTCTTCTGGAGCCCCTGCAGTGTCTTATGTTCCTGGTCCAATGAGTATGCCTTCACAAAAGCGGTCGATATCACACACAATCCACAGAGTGCGCACATAACGATCCATATAGTCTTCAATGCATCAGCATAGGCTTGCTTCAATTGTGACTTCTCCAGTCCATCATCCATAGCTTTTATGATAGCTACCAGCGCAGTGGCATCTTTGCTATATTGGCCAGCAAGAGGCGCCAGGAGCGGGTATGCGAGCAGCTTCTCCTTGATCTGATTTTGGAATATAACACCGCCGATAGCCACTCCAATCGATTGACCAAACACACGACTGAAACTGTAAAACGCTGCAGCATGGCCGGCATCGGTTGGTCGACACGCGGCTTGCACAGCGAGACCTAGTGAGGTAAAAAGCATCCCGGTTCCAATTGCTATCGGGAAGTTCAAAAAGATCCAAGCAACTATAGTTGTATCAGGATTGAGAAGGTATAGTATGCCAGCGCCTAGCGTAGCGCAAGCCCAGCCGGACCATAGAGCCCAGCGATATCGCCCGACCTTGGATACGAGAATACCAACAATAATCGACATGGGCTAAAGGTATGTTAGTGACATTCACTGACTGATTCGGACCATTAAGCTATGGGGAGACGTTGGATAACCAAAAATATATATATATATAAAGATAAAAGAGAGAAAGAAGAAGAAGACTTACAGCGATGAAACCGGTTTCAGGCAGCACTGCTACACCAGAGATGATCGGGTTATAGCCCAAAACAGCTTCGTAGTACAATGGAAGATAATAAAGCAAGGACCAAAGTACGACGCCATGAACTAGAGTCTGGAAAAATGCGATTCGTGTGGTCCAGTTGTTGAAAATGCTGAATCGGATAATAGGTTCGATATTCTCTCCAGGTAGAAGATTGCCTTCTGAGTCGAAAGCTCGGCTTGAAAGCCATTGTTCGTAAAACGCGAAGCCAACAAGACCCGCTACTCCAACCAGTAGAGGAAACAACACCCTCCATGAGTCCCATGCGTACATTACACCACCTAGACCAAGTCAGTAAGAATGCAGCGAGATGGGAGACAAAGATTACTTACCCCATGTAACAGGTATTAAGAATGATACGCTTGAAGCTACGAAAATAGCAGACCCAAGCCAATCAAACCTCTTAACTTTCTGTATCAGTTTCCCCGCTGTGCGATTGATTTTCAGGAACAGTCCGATTGCTACCATTCCCGCGACCACAATTGGCACGTTGATATAAAAAATCCATCTCCAAGAGACATTCTCTGCAAATGCTACATAATGTTGTTTAGTATGAGGCATTCAGGGTAGAGCGACGCCAACTTACCGCCACCCATCAATGGACCGCCAACACTTCCAATAGCCCAGACACCACCTATATATACTGTTAGTTTCTAATTCTATTCGGTTGCGGCTTGACCATACCGATGTATCCAAAGTATGCGCCTCTAACGGAGAGTGGCACGAGATCGGTGACAATAATCTCGGACAATGTTAAGATTCCACCCCCGCCAATTCCTTGTATCGATCTGCCAACCAGCCTAGAAAATTGTCAGCGCCGAAATCTTCGGATAGTGTCATACACGTACATCAAGGTGAAGTTCTGAGCTACCGCTGCTAGAATTGAACCAACACCGAACAGCAATCCGGAACCAATGATCGATGCTTTTCTACCAAAGACATGACTCAACCCAGCGATTACAGGCTGGAAGACAGCGCTTGTTAGGAGGAAACTTGTTCCAGACCAAAAGGCTTCGATAGCGCTTCCTTGAAGCTTCTCAGTAATGATAGGTAAAGCGATACTCAGCGATGTAGCATCAAGTGCCGCCGCGAGGGTAATGACACATAAGGAAACGAATGCAAGGACGAAACCTGTTGTAGGTTTGAATTCCGCGTTTGGCGCTGACTTTGGATCATTCATCGTCTTCTCTTGCTCAGGGACGGCCGAGTTCAAGTTTGATTGAGACAATTGGCTTATTGGTATTGCAATTGCACCATCTGATTTCTCCATGAGTTCCCCCATGAATGGATATCTTCCTCGTAGGCTGTGATGATGGCCTGACTAGTTGGCGATGAGGACTGTAGAATGGAAAGTATCGTGAAAATGGAGAGATATAATTACTGGGAAATTGAGGATTGAGAGTTGCAATGATCGACTGCAGAATACTTGATCAAGGAGAAGCAGAAAACCTACCACCTTTCTATATCAAAACATCAGTCCACAAGAAGCCGTTACGCCCGTACCATCATGGAAATCGGTCGCTTACGCGTGAACTGCCCGATTCCCAGATGATTACTAGTAGCCAACCACATATAATTATCCGTTGTCCAGAATCATGATGCTTAGATGAGATACACTGGTACCGCATTCGCGTTCACGACAAAGGATCGAACAGCAAGGGGCCCGGCTCCACCAACAACTTTTTTTGTTCCATTGACGGTGTAACATTCGCCCGCTCGTGGAATTTCGGATGCAAAACGTGATGCGAATAAACGAGTGGTCCGTGCGCTACGTCCCTAATTCCAACAGCAACAAAAGTTATCCGAGCCTTGGCGGGAGCAAAGGTTGAATCTAAATCCGAACTCCGTGCCTAAAAAACGCCCCTTTCGCGCACAGACCACACCACCAAGTTATTGGTGTTTACGAATGATTTGTACGAAGCTGTCAGCCCGCGGATGGGACGTTTCTTCCTCCTACGTAGAGCCTGATTACTATCCCCTGTAAATCCATTCGTATCGTTGTTATCGTCTCATTGAAGTTGCAGATGAGCAAACCGCTCGATTTACCCGCAAATGGCAAAGCCCTGTGAAACTTGATACCCGTCTAGTTGCCATGGCACACCTGTCGACACTCTCCCGCTACCGGATCACATCTATTCAAGATCTTGCACAGCCGTTCTGTTACTTGTACATGAGCTTTTTAGCATATGCATCTCAGATACTGTTCCACTATATCGAGCCGGGGCCGTTGAGTGGAAAGGAGGCCATTTTGTTCAATGTATCGGTCTGGTCAACGTTGATATGTTATTACAGGACATGCCATGTTGATCCGGGGAGGAAGGGCTGGGTCAATGGGTTTGTCGGGAATGAGGCGGATGCTAAAGCAAATGACAGAGGAGAACCCACGCAGGACAATGATCTGGGTGGAAGAAATGTGAGATGGTGCAAGAAATGCGAGAATGTTAAACCACCGAGGGCACATCATTGCAAGCAATGTAAAAGGTGAGCATGCGCCTGCCAGAGCCCCTTTTGTGGTAGCCCATTAGAGCTGCAGAACTCATAATCAGGTTGCTAATATCACGCTATTTGGCAGATGCATACCCAAGATGGATCACCACTGTCCATGGACAAATAACTGCGTCTCACACACCACCTTCCCACATTTTATTCGCTTCTTGTTTTACTCGGTGCTATCCCTAACCATCCTAACGTCATTCCTCTACACTCGCATTTCAAATATCTTCTCAGACCGCGATCTCCCAGCCTACCTTGGCCCGAGTAAGACCTCTCTCGCCTTCCTTCTTATAATCACATGCTCCAACGGTCTCACGCTTTTTGCGATGACCATACTCTTTCTCCGAACATGTTACTCCCTCTCTATAAACACCACCATGATCGAATCCTGGGAGATAGAAAGACACACTGCTATCATAGAGCGCTCCCGCAGAATGGGAGGATATGTTTATGCAAATGGTGGAAGCCGTGTCCGTGTGAAAAAGGTTGAATTTCCATACGATATTGGAATCTGGCCAAATATCGTACAGGGAATGGGTACAGGAAATCCTGTTGCATGGGTCTGGCCATTTTCGAGAGGACCAAGTGTGGAGGGGACCGTCGCGTGGGAGGAGAATGGATTTAATGACAAGGAGGGAGAGTGGCCACCCATAGACCCGGATAAGTTGGGCCGAAGAATTGATCGAGCGGAAATAGTACCAGGTTGTACGCCGCAAAATGTGTACGAGAGCGTAGAAGACGAACGGGATGCATTTAAGAGACGGCAGGAAACGGATTTGCGAAGGTGGCAGAATGTCACGAGTAATGAAAATATATATGCAGATGATGGCAATGTGGAAGAAATTGGGTACGGGAACGAATATGAAGAGGGACTAGATGGGGAAGAAGGATGGACAAACTCGGAAGGTGATAGACTCAAGGATTTTGGCGTTGATGAGGATGAGGATGCATTAGATGAGGATGATATACCTCTTGGAGAACTACTACGGCGTCGAAAGGCCAGAGGCCATGCAGAATAGATGATTAAAGTGTTCTATGTACACAATTCCTCATCTCCTAACCTGACATACCTCACGTCCCCACCGAATTGTAGTCAGAATTAATCTGCGCAGTTATCCTCCCATACTGGCTCTCGATTCCCGGAAACCGATCGCGATGCATTGACAACCATCGACTCGCTTTATAGGCCGCGACAACGCGACAACGAGCGCCAGGGAGCTCTTCGGGGGCGACGCGGATGATGCCGCATTTGTGGTCGAACTTCGAGGTTGTACTCGCCCTCAGGCCAAAAGTCATGGTTACAAGTCAAGCTGAGGCATAGGAAGGCGAACGGGGAGGGGTCGATGGGGGAGATGCAGGAGATGCATTGGCATCTCCTGCGCGCCATTATGTTGTTTCGCCGAGGGGGAAGGAAGTAGTACTGTTGAAGAGGCGGAGGTAGGTTGAGGTTTTAGAGCTTGTCGAATAGATGGTAGTAGATTGAGGTTTTGGAGGTTTAGCAGTGTCTGTCGAGGAAGAGATTTGTTGCAATTGCGTGGGATGAGAGATTCGATATTCGATTTGTAGTGAACAAGCCGAGGAAGGAGGGAGAAGGCACATACATCTAGTACTACTCTTATATATAGGGAACTTTTGAACTAAACTGACATTAACCGTTCAACCGCTATTAGTTCTGATCTGCCCTATTTGCTATCACGAAATTGTTCCAAGTTGCCGTGGGTTGCTCAGGGCTCCTAATTTGGCAATAGCGACTTGGATAACACAAAGGTTGAATAGAGAATCAAAATTTGGAGATTTTGGCATAACACCTATTTTGTCAGACAGTCGAAGCTTTGGAATGCCCGAATCCGATTGTTCGAATCTGTTACAGACTTTCGTGTTGCCTCCAATAATAGGAGGTTCGATAATTGGTGAATGTAGTATATCGTCTTTTTGGGGCATCAATTCTCATGTGATTTATTATTATTATATGATCTTTGTATTATTGTGAACTGTTAGTATCATGTGATCTTACTATCAGAAGTGTTAGTAAATAGTTTTTTTTAAAAAGGATAAATACTTACCTACTTAACTATATCTATATTCGAAAAGAATAGTTATACTTTGAAATTATTTTTCGATTTTCGATTTTCGATTTTCCGAATGACGCTCCGCTGGCTCTCCGAGGGCCACTGCCGTGGAGGCCGACTAGGATTATCTAGGTCATTTTCCCAGTACGATTTTCCCAGTACTGGTAGATATAGTAGTCAGAGAATTCATGGTGCAGGAACTGCTGTCACCGGGCTAGTGCATACACCCTTCCTCGTTTATAGGTGTGCTGGACTAACCCAAATCTATAATCTATTTCGCATCACAAAATAAACGCTTGATAATGATATGGTGCTTGCTAAAAACAGTAGTGTTACTATGTACCCCGTTCGGTGCCACCCACCACCCTTGACATGGCATATCTACTGCTGTCTCTTGATTGGGTCGACGATAGGCCACTTGTAGGCATGTTTTCCCCAACCCTTATAAAACAATATACTGAATAGTAAGGCCCCAGCAAACAACACGCACGAATAGTTCATCGACACTTTATCCACGTTCGCTACTGCTGGCCAGAAACTGAAGAACATGGTGATGGTTGAGTAGATCAATCCAATAACGTTGACAATAGGACCTAGGACTGGACCCATCTTCCAAGGACCCCAGTGAATTTTGTCTTTGATTGGATCCCGGCGGAGACGCTTCTTGAGCAAGAGACATATAGGAATCATGTAACTCGTGAAAAATGCCGCCACGTTGACCGAGACAATAGAATTGAAGGCTGCTGTACTTCCGATGTTGATGAGCGCCAATAGAACAGAAACTATGGTGCTAACAATGATGGCATATATAGGTAGGGCTGTTGGTTCATGTACCTTTATAAAATCAGTTATGTGCTCACCAAGGTAAGATTTAACTTACTCGACTGATATACTTCGAACCTGGCACGCCACTGTCACGAGCGAATGACCAGAGTAGTCTAGATGCGGTTGCCATGATTCCAATTGCAGCAGCTATCAGAAGAATCAAGATAAGGCAAGTCATGCCAGTTGCTGCGGAGTTAGATTCCGTTGCTTGGGCGAAGATCTCTATGAATGGGAACCCAGTTGGACTTGTCAATGCATCATCAATGTTCCCCAAGCAAAATAGCAAGGCAATCAGCAAGGCGAATCCCAGAACACCGTTAACCATAATTGACGAGATCATAGCCCATGGAACTGGTTTACGTTAGCTGATTAATGAAAGTATACCAGGCCATATGGCTTTACATACCCACTGTGCTCGAGTTGACAATTTCTTCACTCATGTGGCAAGCAGCGTCGGCTCCTGTAGAATGTTAGGAGGGCTCAGTATATATATCCAAAGAGAAGTCTTACCAAGGAAGGAGAAAACACTGGTAACGAGCCCAATGAAAAACGATACACCATCAGTTTGCCATCCACCTTCATTGAGGAAAGTTGCAAAAACTTCTCTTGCGGATCCATGCGGAGAGAGATAGACCAGAGGGATTAGAATTCCAAAGAATCCTAGGATATGAACACAAAGTACCAAGCCCTCGATCTTCGGTAGCCAGTGAGCAAGAAATGTGTTGATGAATATCATGAAAGTAAGGATTGCATATAGCATCAATGTTGCTTGCCACCTTTCTGGAACATACTCTGGATGATTCAATACCACAAGTCCTTGAATCATTGTTGCGCATAGAAATGCGACACTTGCTTGACCCGCTTGCCACCCAATTACCGTCAACCACCCTGTGATGTAGGAAAGAAATTTCGCATGAGACTTTGGAGCGAGAATCGAAACCCAGTGGTATTGTCCGCCAGATAAGGGCATCCTACTTTGTCAACCATAGCGGCTTCGACGGCGAAAAGTAGACTTACATCGATGCCATTTCAGCCAGACTTGCAACGGTCGCAAGAGTTCCTATCCACTAGAAACATACCGTTAGTCTCGAATTGGAGGGGCCAGTCTAAACACTAGCTGAGGTCGAGATTCTGTAGACGAGCGAATGCTTACACAGAAGATATAACCATATACCAAGCCTGCTGGACCACCATTCTGGAAGCCATAAAGAAAGACAGCAAACATTCCCTCCCAAGTAGACAGTAAACTACATACGAAACCTGCAATGGACAAAAATCCGAAGTTGCGCTTGAGTTGCTGCGGTTTTCCATAGTACGCCATTTCTCGGTCATCCCTGCTTGTACTACCCTTCAAACGTGAAGATGGTATATCGTAAGCTTTATTTGATGAGGAAGTCCTGTCGATGACGCCCATCTCGACGTTCCTCTTGTCGTCGTCCATTTTGTCTACAAGAAATTTAAGACTTCAGAACCTCGTCGAGAACTAACCCCAAGAACCAAAATGCAAGATAGATAAATAAGATAAAAAGCAAAAAGAGAAATAAAAAGGACTGCGGGGGTAGAAATGTGTCTACATCATTTGCAGAAGAATAGAAATACCTTGCATAAACCATCAAATGGTAGATAGGAAAAGCAACCCTTGACAGTAGGAAAATGTCTCATTGTGTACACCCTGATGCATTGCTACTAGCTGCATCGTTCGGGATCAATTCTAGATATTTTTTCTACGGTGCAAGGGATGAAATGGATAGTAAGATTCGTCAATTTTTTTGGTGATGTTGCATTGATGCAAAGATGGCGGGGAAGAATTCTAAAGGGAGAGGTTACAGTACAGTAGAACTAAGGTTAAACTCTTCACGTGCTTCGTACCTCATTAGTAATATGTGTAAGGAGCATATCCTTCGCCCACGTCGCTTCAATAAATTCCAATCCACAAGTATCACAAAAACTGTCTGGATGCGGTTGATCAACTAAGGAGTTACATGAGGACAAAGCGCAACACCTTACCTCTCTCCATTGCAGAAAGAATAGGTCTAACCATTTGCTACACCTAAGGCTATTACAGTAGGTTTTCGTTGGGCTTTATCGATCCTATCTTCCTTACCGACGGGGTGGAACTAATCGATTTTTACCTCGAAACCATGGGCGCAACCGTTCAGCCTACTAAGCCAACATCTTCATAGAATGCTTAAATCCCTGGTAGCGGTACGAATGGCACAATTCCAAACATTCACAACGACTAGCCATGGCCGGAAACTCGAAAATGCGCCGGTCGGAGATGTGCTCCTCGTGCCCTGAGACTTAGTTCGAGAGAGTTCGAGAATTGGCGCAATGTAGTCTCTGCGATATCGTAATTCATTTTACCCTTTCGTGTAACTTGACATGACGGTTTCATGCCGGGCACCAAGCAACGAAAGGCGGCCTTTCATCACCATCGAATGAATGATGCATGATCCTCATTTTGTGGCTATCTTTCACCAGGCCGCAAGTGCGTGAGATTTTTATACCACACGAATTCAAGGATCAAGGAACTATGAGGTTGTATCCTCGTGGGGTGATATTGCAGTTGCATTCTCCCAAGGGTTCCGGCATGATTGCAATGAGCCAATACAAATCACCCTCAAATGTTCGAAAACAACATTCGAGAATCACATCAAAGCTCACGGGAACTGTGGCTATGGGCACAATTGTCGAGGCATTTTCCATCAATTTGGTAAATTGAAGTTTGGAAACCCTCACAATCGGGAAAAGCAAATTCAGCCGCCTGCAATGCGCTCCGGGTTCTTGATCGCGGGCTTGTCCCCAGGAGCCGTTAACCCCTTGCATCGTTCAGTGACGTCTTTTTTTTAACACAACGCCGAAATCCCATATCATGTTCCCGTGCATCTCAAATTGCTGGGATAATCGATGGATTTATGCAATCATTTAGAAAGAAGATATGTATAACTCACTCAAATGCCGTTCAAGGTATGAGTTTAGTTGATTCATTCTCATGATCCAAGATGACACCGGTATTATCACCACGAAAAATCATAATTTCAGAGTTCAATGAGGGACCTATTGTGAATATTGCGACATGGATGGGGCTCACAGGAATGATACTCGGGGTCATGGTGAGAAATGGGAGCAAGTATTTCGTACTGCATCGATGGAGCACCGACGATGTACTGATTTTAGTAACCATGGTGAGTTTGAGGCGGAGTATATGGCGAGTTGGAAGACTGACAGGAAATAGTGCTTCGGCATATGCCATAGTATCATGCTCTCAGAAATGGTTGAGAAGGGTGGTTTAGGACGACCTCAAGATACCCTGAGTACAGAGACGTTAGATAATTACCAAAAGGTTCTTCCTGTCGCCCTTGTCGAGTCTTTCGAAAGGCTAATGTTGAAACAGTATGGATATGCATCGCAACTATTCTATATACCAGCGCTATGTTTCGGAAAGCTCTCCACTCTTTTCTATCTTCGGGCTTTAACTCCTAACTCGGGATACGCAATTGTTAATCGTGCTATTGAAATCTTTGTGATGGCTTGGGCGATCAGCGCAGAGCTTTCCATTATATTTCAATGCGGCGTCCCTGAACCGTTCGCCATTCTTTCTAATCATTGTATTAATCCTGTAGGTACCATCTATTGCATACGACCTATAAGCTAATACAACAAAGCTCGTGTTTTGGGATATCGTTGGATCATTCGACATCTTCGCTGACTTCGCCATTGTTTGTTTGCCAATCATTTTGGTATGGGAATTGCAAATGCCATTCAAGCGAAAAGCAGTCGTGTTCATGGCATTTGGAACAAGGATATTGTAAGTGAACCTCTCGCTGATAAGTTAGTCATGATCTAATTATAAACGAGTATTCTCCCTCTCTCAATTATTCGTTTATACGTTCTCTCCCACAATTCTTCTCCGTCTCTCCCAGACCAGACCCTCGTTTCCTACCACAATTATCTCTGGACGACCATTCAAGTCAACTCGGCTATCTTCCTTACCTGCCTGCCGTTTCTCAAGCCATTTATGGAGGCTATGTCCTCTGGTGCACTAGGATCCACTGTCAAGCCTATGGATTCATCATACAGCAACCAAGAATCCAAATTAAGCACACTGCTATCCTCACGATCTGCATGGAAGTCCTCCAAAACCAAATCATCCAAGACACCTCGCCATCTCCATACCATAACCTCCTTCCAAGACGAAGACTTCGAATCCGTTACCCCAGCAATTACGCCGCCGAACTTGAACCCAAACAAATCTCCGATCTTCGGTCTTCGGTACAATAATAAAGCCGACGATGAGAATGGAGAGGAACTGGGGACTTTAAGACCAGATGGCACAATGCATTATTCCCACATTCGTCGCTCGACACCCGATGATCAAGAACAGACTGAGAGAAGTACAATTGGGAGCGATCAGATGATTATTCGTCGTACGACCGAGTGGGATGTGAGAGAAGATTTCGAGGATGAGAGGAGGGGTCGTCGTTCGAGAGACGAAGATAAATGTGAGAGGCAAGAGGAGGCTAATGATGATTGGGGTAGGAAGGGGGCACATTACGTTGCTTGAATTTTTCATATGGGCTGTTAAAATGCAATGGGGTTTTACATGGATGGTGAGTGGGTTTGGAAATGGGATTAGGACGCTAAGGCTGGAAAAGGTATGGAGCCATGTTGGAAAGTCCATAGGCTGACAATTTATACAATTTTCAGCCTGAAAATTACTTCCTCAGAAATATGTCCTTGTTGTTCGATACAGTCTTACTGTTCAATATACTCTTGGTGTCTGACTGAGGTTTGTGGTGGTCCTTATGCGGGTGTGGCCAGGAATGGGCAATCGCCTTTTGTACACCAGAAGTAGTTTCAGGTAGATAAAGGAAACATGAGCCACAAGATGGTCGGAGTTTTGGCACTATGAAGCGACAAAACTCTGGATGCTGGTTGTAGTGGCAGCAGACTTATGACATGGTGATCGCGAGCTCCACAATTTTGTGACTGTAGTAAATGGTGAAGCCATGGGAAAGGACGTGATTTTGACCCAGAAAAGCGAAGCTACAGAAAATCAACTGCTAATGTTTGAGAGATGTATGAAAGCGTTTATGAACGTCGAGGGGAGTAGTTGGCTCTCTGGTTTGTTGTGGCATCGATGTGCATGTAGGCCGTGATGTTCCCTGCGCGCTTCGTCATACCAAAAATGATGATGTTGATGCAATGGTTGGTCGAGGACTGTGCAGATATAAGTTAGTGCTGGCACATAATTGATTAATGGTGGCAAAGGATGCAGTCATGGAGAAAAGAGATCTATACTTGCCCGAAAATTGATTATCACACCTGCTCGTGAGTCAGCGTCGCTCAAGTAGGTTGTGTTCCTCTAATCGCGCGGTGCCAGTTGATGCATTCTAGCATGACCGCAAATATAATTGAACCATTGAACAGGCGTCCTTGCAGACTGGGCGGAATGAAGGCAGAGAACCAGTCGTTGTCCGATCAAGAAATTATCTATCATTTGGGATGATAGCTGAATGAGTTGCCAGGTGCACATCGTCATAGCTATGTCTTGGTGATTGTTGTGTGTTGCACTTGCCACATCTTTCTGCCTTTCAGCTGGATATGCATAGATTAAGCCCTCGCTGCCGTCGATACGGAAAAAGGTCCTGCCAGTCCCGGAAAATCCGAATATGGATTAGGTACTCGTCGAGGTGGTACGCGCTAGTGAACGCACAAAGGTGAACTTCTCTCGATTTTGAAATTCCTTTCTTTTCTTCCCCAACGAACATCACAAACACATACGTATTTTCCAATCCAGTTGACTGTAATCAGACTGATTTCCTTGAGAACCTGAGACACTGGAGTGCTTTCATTGTCCAAAAGTTTTTGGGGCATTGTCGTCGGCCTGTTACTTCCCTCCATCACACTACCACATTATATCTTTCCTTTGGTTGTTCATTCTTCAGGCTTGTTTGGAACAATGGGTTATAGCTGATTGCTGTTACCAAACTGAGCCGCAACAGCACAAGAGCACGTAATCAATATCGCGAACACACAGTCGACAGTCGCGAGCTACATCGCCAATCTCAAGAGCTGTCTCGAAAAGAAAGCGATACCAACCGAAGCCCAGCTGGTATGTATGTGCTCGGATCTCGAAAAGGAACTTCAGGACGCGGAAGGGAACTAGATCGCCGACATCGCAGCAGGGGAGAAGATCAGAAATATGATAGATATCGACGAGATGCCTTTGCCGAATAACTTTACTGCACTGGATGGCCAAAAATTACACCTAGAATATGCTAGAGCCTGTTTCCTTGCCGTTCAACAAGATGCCTTGTCCGAAGCAATCAATGGTAGAGGAAGTGACACGATCATAACCGAAACAGATGAAACTATCACGATGGAAACGGCCAAATGTAATAACACAAGCATGACAGATGAAGCTACACCTGCGAAACCTGGACCTGTCAAAAAGGGTAAGGCCAAAGCTGCAGCTGGAACAGATGAAGCTTTTTGGGGAGACATCAGCGCCAACTACCGAATATTGTAGCCCTGATGAGGTCCGGAATCGACGTAGGATCAGGATTTAAACACGGTGTTACATTCCGGAGCAAGGACGAAAAGATCGCATCGGCAGTTATACAAGAATATAAGGGTACGCATGAAGAGAAGTAGTTTGAAACATAGTAACGCAACGAGGGCGTCGCGATTATTGTGAGGGGGGCAGCCAATGTAAGTCCATTGGGTGTTGTTGCTGGCTTGTTTACTTCCCACACCATCAGCACCACATCATTTCTTTCGTTTTCTTGTTCATTCTTCAGGTTGATTTGGGACAATGTGTTGCTGCTGATTGTTGTTATCAAACTAAGAGAATGTAGTGCTTTTCGTTGTCCAAAACTCTTTTGGGTGTAGAGTGCGCCATGAACGACGTATCTCCAAGAGTACCCGATCTGTCCAAGCCTCCTCGGAAGTACATAGAATTCAGCTGGTATCACGACACAGTGACCTACCTGACTAGCTTAGCGGTTCCTCCTAAGATGACCCGGGCGCAGACGGCAGCCTTCCTCAAGAAAGCATTGAAGTTCAAGCTAGAGGCCGGAGTTTTGTATTAAGAATGGAAAGAAAGATGGAAGAGGTGCATCGTACAGGGGGAAGTGGCGGAGATCTTGAGGGAAGCTCATGATAACGGAGGACATTTCGCGGCAGGCTTAACCCTAAAGTGGATGCGCGACTATTATTAGCCAAAAATGGTGGAGGACACCGCGGACTATATCAAGGGGTGCCTAGACTGTGCGAGGAACAGTCCTGCCCAAAGGTCCCAGAAGCTGGCCAAGCTGCTAGTGAAAGGCCCCAACGAGCTTTGGGGGATAGACTACATAGGCCCTTTCCCCGGATCCGACGGCGGAACTTTCAAATACATCCTCCTAGTCATCGATTATTTCTCTCGTTTCGTGTGGACCGAAGCGACTATGTATAACGGATCCCTTGAGACTATTCGGAGTCTCGAATGTATTTTTGCGCGAAGCGGAACCCCCGCAGCCATATACTCCGATGAAGGCCCGCATTTTCAGATGGAAACCCGAAGGCATTGTGCGGACAGGGGCGTCGCGTCTTTCGTGTAGCTGGCATTCTTGGGCGAGATTCTCTACTGCCTTCTTCGCTGTTTAAGATATCATCGATGTCTGCCCTAAGTCTCTTTCATGACTTGTCCTGGTTATCTGCCATGAAGGATTCTAGCAGAACCTGGTCCTTGCTGAGGTCGATCTCTTCTTCGAACTCGACCTTTTTCTCGACGTGAGATGGTGGATTTCTTTCCTCCTCCTGTCCTGTGCGCTGTCTGAGGACAAACTTTTGGTCGCTTTAGACTCTACCCCTCATATTCGAGAGATTATGGACCATCCTGCTAAAGCTACCGAGAAAGATGCTGAAGCTGTAAGAGAATGGTTGATAGAAGAATTCCCGGCCAAAGTCAAAGCTGTCCCTAAGCGCAATAATCTATCGGAGATAGAATCATCCCGGGGCAGCTAGTCATGCTATATGACGGAGCCTCAGCTAAGAAGAAGTTGAAGCCCTCTTGGAGAGGCCCATTCGTTGTTACTGGACCAGGAGGGGATTACGAGAAGTCTTATAAGATTCGGCAAATTGATGGTACCCCTATTCGCTTCACTTATCATGAGGATCACCTCAAGGCTTTTGGGCTTCGAGAAGGATACCTCCGGACAAGGGAGGAGGAAACTCTTCCTGTATATCAAAATATCCGTCTAGGAAAGGCCTCCTATAAGCTCCCGAAGCATATCAGGAGTATCCCCGGTGCTAGAGCGCACCGATACGAGTATCTTGCAGGAGTATCGTTATTGTTTGAGGAATAAGAGTATCATAGTACAGAGTTAGCAGGATTGGCAGTGTATTGGGGGGGTTACAGTTAGTATCTCGCGGGGGCTCGACTTTGCCCTAGGGAGTAGTGAACAGGGGGTGTATATTTGAGGTGCCTTATCGTAGTCGCTTAGTACATCGCCAGGGCAATTGATACTGTGGTTTGACTTCCAAACCCTTGGCATCAAGATCACTCAAAAATGGCGATCTAATGCTATGGGTTCTTGGTAAGTCTTGATTGTCATTATGCTATGGACTCGAGGTGAGACTATATAGACTC
>JAJCXA010000211.1:0-49521 GCA_026770245.1 Clarireedia aff. paspali H2
AATGAATGAATGAATGAATGAATGAATGAATGAATGAATGAATGAATGAATGAATAGACTACAGTGCGGTGGGAATTCGCCAGCAGGGCTGACTTGTATGTATGTGTTATGTGCCGAGAAACATGAAATATAAATATAAACCTACGGGACTGTTTTCTTTGAAAACCAATAACTAGTTGAGAGAGAGAGAGAGAGAGAGAGAGAGAGAGAGAGAGAGAAACGCTTCATCTGCTGGGTGCGAAAGATTACGTTGGAGATTAATGTGAATCTTCGATCTTGGATCTTAGGTCAGTCCAGTGAATAACTACTGGTTGCTAGGCTTCTTAACATTATCTCTGACGATATGATGATATGATGGAGTTGTGTCTTTGCCTGGATTTTGTATCTGGCTTTTGAGGTTTAGAGGGGATAGGTGGAAATGATCAATTTAATGTACCTTTTTATTTTATACTTAATTTTTTTTTTAATTTAAAGCACATGGAAGAAACGGAAGACGATAAGTTGTAGCGAAATTATTTGATATCATAACCTCATCCTAGACTATTTACAAGCATGCATTCATCCAGATCATCAGACCCAGACTCCATATACATAAACGATTCATTAACATTAAAAGCATCATCCAAAAATAAACACCGGGATCCAATGCAAGCATGCACGATCTACCCCAGCTCAATCTAAACAGCTGAAGTTGCATCAGCCTTGTTGGTGTGCTGAACGTGCTCCACAACAGCTGGAGCCAACTCTCCCTTCTCAGTGATACCGATCTCGCTAGCGAAGGTGTTGTGTGGAACCCAAGCAGCGGAAGTACGTGGGGTAGTCTCCTCCAACATACGGTCGACTTGCTCGAGGGAAAGACCCTTGGTCTCTGGAATGAGGATATATGCGTAGATGAAGCAGGCAGTGCAAAGAGAACCCCAGAGGAAGAAGACCTTGGCGCCAAGGTTGGCCTCGCCCTTTTCGGTACCGACGAGGTAAGGAGTGATGACAGCGATGATGCAGTTCCAGAGCCAGTTGGAGGCGGTGGAGAGACCGACACCACGGGATCTGATTGGTAGAGGGAAGATCTCACCGATAAGAACCCAAGCACCAGGACCCCAGGTGGTGGCGAAGAAGGCAATGTAGATGCAGATGAAGGCGATCATGGCGGAGACGGCGGAGGTGTTGTGCTCGGTGAGACGACCGGCGGTGACACCAATGATGGCAACGATGAACTCACAGATCAACATACCAAGAGCACCCCAGATGAGGATGGTACGACGACCGAAGCGCTCAACGGTGTAGAAGGAGATAGGGGTGGTGCAGACGTTGACGAGAGTGGTGATCAGACCAATGAGGAAAGGATTGCTGATGGTGCCGAGTGCTTGGAAGAAAGTGGTACCGAAGTAGAAGATGAAGTTGACACCAGTCCACTGTTGCATCATCTGGAGAGAAGTACCGAGGATAGTACGGCGGAGGTTGGAAGCAGGGTTGCTGAGACCACCCTTGAAGCAGTTCAACCATGAGCCGAAGTAACCAGTTTGTGGAATGACCGACATTTCATATTCGTGGTTGGCGACAATCTCGGAAAGTTCTTGTTGGATGTACTCGCTGCCTTCTGGTTCACCTCTGAGACGGGTAAGGACCGCGGATGCTTTCTCGAGTTGACCCTTCTTGACGAAGTATCTTGGGGATTCTGGAAGGAAGAAAAGACCAATGGCAAGGATAAGAGCCCAGGCAATTTGGATACCAATTGGGATACGGTAAGAGCCGGTATCAAGACGGTTTTGGGTACCATAGTCGACGCAAGAAGCAAGAAGAAGACCGATGGTGATACAGAATTGGTAACCTGACACCAAAGCACCACGAACCTTCTTGGGGCAAATCTCGGACATGTAAAGGATGATAGTAGCGGAGACGAATCCAACACCAAAACCAGCGACGAGACGACCAGCTACGAGAAGACCAAGAGCAGTTGAAGCAGTTTGAAGAATGACACCGATGATGAAGATAGCGCAACCAAGAATGATGGTTGTTCGTCGACCGAACCAATCAGCAAGATCACCAGCGATCAATGCACCGAAGAAAGTACCAGCAGAGAGGATAGACGTGATGAGAGACTTGTCGTGAGCAGGGAGAGCGAAGGCATCCTTCTCGGCCTGCGATGCACCGGCACCAGGAATTTCCTTGCCAGTCTGTGCAGTGAGTTAGTTGTGTGTCGTAAGCTAGAGTGATAGTTCGTTGACTTACGTATAGGCGGATGAAGTATGGCATTCCCATGACACCAGAGATATATCCAGAGTCATAACCGAAAAAGATACCGCCAAAGGATGCAAAGGCACACATCATGTATGCCTTGAAGGTGACGGGCGCCTCAATGCGCTCGACATCAGTCGTTGCGGCCAATCCACCGGCCATTTTGCCTTCTCAATGAACTGGGGAAGTAAGGAAGAGAAAGGATAGGGTTTGGAGATTGGGAGGTAGAGGGGATTGGGAGGTAGAGGGGATTGAGGATGATGAGAAAAGAAAAGTCGATAACGCTGGGGTATTCAAGTCCTTATGTATTCGAGAACCCCTCGCCAACTTTCTCCCACCTTTTCCTTTTCTCTCTCTTTCCCCGTGGGTTGATTCGCATGCTTTCCACAGCATGCATCTCACTCCACCCGCTCCCATGTTACGACTAGTATTCTCCATTCTCCGGGATTGACTAGCCACTTCAGCGCTTAGTATCCAATCTCGCCAAATCCGTGCATTACAAGTATCGTGTTTGTTTTTGGGCTGTCCCATGGGGTTTGGTGACTATCATTTTTCGCCGCTAGACACTCTTTACCCCATGTATGGAGCCAGAGGTGTGGAGCTGGTCTGTGCATCTCCGAGTATTCGGTCCTTTTGTGAGGTTTGTAAGGGGGGAAGGAAGACTACGAAGTGTTGTACGAAGTGCTGTACGAAGTACATACAGACAGTACACACATTGCATACAGTGCATACAGTACATATAGTACATATAGCACACACAGTACATACAGTACATACAGATACAGTACATACATGGAAAAGCAAACCAATACAAGTATCATGCCCCAATATCCGACTATTCTCCTACTAAGTAGGCTGTCATCCTCGCTACGGGACACGTTCGGTTAGGCTTACATTTGCCCCATGAATGCTAGATTACTGTTAAATGATATTGCAGCGATGAGCGCAGTAGATGTAACATTGTGATGCTGCTTCTTACTGACCTGTGCCGGCGACCAACTGGGCTCACCACAAGCGTAATCTAGACCGAACTGACCGAGGGTTAAATTACAATCCCTACAGGAGATCACGACATGTTGAGCTATCCGGGACTGCCACCGACGTTACACTGTATGTCTCCTCCGCCCACTCCGTAAAGCTGCAGCATTTTTCCTTCTTTCGGAGCCGAAACATGCCAACTTCAGCCACAACAGAGTGTACTTGCAAATGTCATGCGTTGCATGCGGCGAAACAATGGAGCCACCATAGCCCCGTCCCATCCACAGTCCCATTTCGTGTCCAAAACAATAGAACCATCATAGCTGATACCAACGAACGGGTCGAAAAGCATCACGAGGGACAAGAGAAAATCCTTTTTCTGCTCCGCCTTTATTCGTTAACTTTGGGTCCAAGGGTCTAGCCGGTAAACTTTAGCACAATGCCAAATTCCCAGCCCAATCCCAAGTAAGAAGACTGTCGCCAGACGTACGAAGTAGCGAACTACTCACTGTACTCAATTTTCAGAGCGAAAAGAAGGCGGTGACAGTATCAAATCAATCCTACCAAATTGGTGGATCATTTAGCTCATTTGCACCAAATTGGCACATTTCATGGGAATTTACCTTGGTGACCTTGGTTTTTTGTTCTCTTCCTTTTTTCGTTCTTTCTTTTGGCATGGATTTAGCCTTCCACAGTGCAGAGTAAGGGAGCTCCCAGGCAAGCTTAAAGCTCGCTCCAGCTGTGGCGCTCTGATTATTCGGTCTGGCCAAGTCGGGAGTTGTCTGGGGAAAGAAAGGCACGTGGAAGGCAAAAGGAAAGTATGGCCTGTGTCCACATCTAGATCTCACTCGACGAGTAGCACTTCCCGACCGAAAAGAGCCCGCTCGTTTCTTTCTTTTCTTCTTACCTTCTTGGAGTTGCCGAGCGGAAAAGGCAGCGAGCCCCTATTACACAACAGAAAACGTCGGTTCTTTGTTCTTTGTTTGCTTTTGCTCTTTCATACTGTGTATTCATGACTTTGCTCTCGCCAGCATGGTACGTCGAAGGGATCTCCCATGTTCGTGCCCAGCAGCCAAGCCAAGCCAAGCAAGAATCGCATACGAAGCGACCACAGAAAAAAACGTGTTTTGTGCTCTTGGCCGGCCGGGGCGTGGGGCGTGGGGCATGGGTAATACAGTAATATAGGAGACGCCGAACAGGATAAGCTTCGTATCGAGGGGCATGGACTTGCTTACGTGTGTGCTCGTTGGGAGAAAAATGAGGATATACTTGCTCAGCAAGCACAGAAAAAGGAGAAAGGAGAACAGTTGACGATGAAATTAAGTTTGCTGTAACTGACTAAACCCATTACCATCCATCCCATCCATCCATCCCCTTTCATTTCTCGCTTCCCCTTCTTGCTCATTGCTCACTCTTTCTTTTCCTTTTTCTTTTTCTTTTCCTTTTCCTCCTCTTTTTCTTCCTTCTCCCCTTCTTCCTTCTCCCCAAACCATCTCCACTCCTCATATCCGTCCACATCCACACAAAATCTCCCACTCTCCATTCTCTCCATTCTCTCCAGATCCCTTTTCTCCTTCACAGTAAAAATTTCATTGACATTGACTTAAAGGATGGAATGCTCCAATTTTTTCCCACATGTTTCCTGGAGGTAATCGGCCCTTTCTCTTCCCCAATCCATTCTGTAGAAGCACGCCGAATCCAGTACCGTGTCTTCTCCGTACATACATCCCCGTTCGATTCCTCCTAAAACTGGAGTCTCCACACCCCCAAACTCACTCCACCCCGTGACGTGGTCCGCTTTTTCTCCAACATCTTAAATCCTGGATTAGGCCGTTGTTAAGCCGACGTTCCCGCGCGCTTTCCTCAGCGCTGGTATCGTATCCTCTCGTGTCGTATCATGTCGTCTTGGATTCATGGCTCGCGTAGCTACCAAGGTTACAAGATTACAAGATTACCACCGTCATTCATTGTATCACCGATATTTCATCGTCGTATATGACTTGTTCCCAATACAAGCAAAACAAGGTAGGCATGTCAGTGTTGATATCACGGGACGCTTGCACAGACTCGAACAGCTGACCTTGCGCTCAGCTCGGTTTGCGTCCTGCGTCCTGCGTCCTGCAATGTACGAGATAGGTACTGTACTTACTCGCGAACGACAACATCTTTACGCGCATCCGGTATTCGGACCTTCACGTCTATGCTGACGAGGTAAGGATAAGGTGATGCTACGCGCAGTGCAGCGGGAAGGATGAAAGGGGCCGCAGCGTGGCCGATTGGTCCCCGGTCATCATATTGCTTACTTGTGGTTGGTGATGTTGTTGAATATACTTGCATACGGTTTATCAGAATATACTTGCATACGGTTTATCAGAATAGACACTCCAATTCCTATGCTTCCCCAATCCCCCCAAATTCTCCCCATTCCCCATATTACTGTCCGCTTAACCTTTCTGTGAGCACGAAGTATCCCACCTTTTATCTGCATGGTTTTCGATGGAGCGCCGCTCAGTCATCTTCTTCAAATCTTCCTCATTCCTTCCATCTCACCTTATCCCATCTTCAAATAACTATCCATAATTTTCGAACCACCAAACTCGTCTTGCAACCTCATCCACCATAATCCCAACCCCCCAAAAAGCCTCGGCAAGCCCGAATCCCTTAGTAACACCGCGTTTCCCGGTACCTACTCGTACATCCAGCCTGGCGCGTGCTACCTGATTCAATTAGTTAGGTAACTTGACAACACCACATCGGATAATTCTTCTTTTGCTCGTTTCCTCGTTCCGTTTATCGTTTTTGTTCTGCAGCCTGCAGATCCACAGCTTTGGATCCGGGGGCTTTTGGAAACGACTCTGTACGAGGGCACTACGGTATACAATGCAATCCCATCGCATGTATTGGGGAGCAAGAGTTCTTCTCGTCAATCGGCCATGGAATTCTCCTTCATGGGGTGCCCTGAGTTGAGTTCGGTTGAGCTGAATACCTACGCGATAGAAAGGAAGGGAGCTGAAATTGTCTGACCTTAACTTACTGCAATCACCTGATCGTTTGCCTCCTGATAGTTCTAGTTCTACTGAAATCGCGCGCTTTCCAAAACTGCGCGTGTCAAGTGATCTTGACTGGATAGGCTTTCTACCACCACGGTGCAATTGCAATCAATACATCACGGTACCAACCTAGACATTATACTGCGCTGCAATATACATGATTTTCAGACACGCACAAGGCGATTCAGATTTCTGTGTCAGCAAGCCAGCCAGCCTGCCAGCCAGCCACTCAGACTCTCCTGTCCACGATTACGAGACTATACTATGCTGTTTTATTAACAAAGTGGACTGATCGGACGATAACGCTTCTGTACAACGATACACACGCGCGCGCGATGAGTAATTCGTTCCTTGCGCAAGCTGGAAGCTGAGATGTCGAGTTTACAGAAATCACGCGATGATGTGTGAGCGGAAGGGGGCGACGGGGATGAGAATGAGGATGAGGATTTGGGGGGATGCGGTGAGATGGCTTGACGTGATCTGAGGTCGAAAGTTTTTGAAGTGGCACGACGCGTTGTTTGTGCGCAGGCTGTTGTCCAAAGCAGAGGAGAGATGAAAGAGATTGAAAAAAATAATAATAATTGTCTATTAAATGTTCCGCTTTGAGCTGTACTTTCATAGGCTTTGGTGGGCTGTGGTGAGTGAACACGATCGTTCAAGTCAATGGGAGATAGTGGCTACCGGTATCAAAGCCGGATGCACAGAAAAGGTAGACTGTTGAAACGTATGTGTATTTGCTAACATCAACTACACAGACGAAGGTCCGTCTTTCACCTTCTCCTGCATTGCTGCCCTCATCTAAGCAACGGTAACAAAGAACTCCTTCTCACCTGCCCCTTTCTCCACTCTCCCCATCTTTGAAAGCTCATCCCCAATCGCCATCCTTATTCTCTCTCCCGTTGCCGGACTATCCAAATTCCACACGTTTGCGTGCCCCGCATTCTCCTTCCTCGCTGCACTCACCGCCTCTCTCAAAGCGAAGAACACACTCGCCCCCAAGAAGAGCGGCGGCTCCCCCACCCCCTTGCTGCTCTGTATACTCCTTAGTCCCTTCCAGCCACCCTCTACATCACTCAATACACTAACATTAAACTCCTGGGGAATGTCTCCAAAAGTCGGTATCTTGTAAGTCGAGGGTCCCTTGGTGAAAAGCTGGCCGGAAGAAGCTGTCCAGAGCGATTCTTCCATGGTGAAGAGACCGAGTCCTTGGATAAACGCGCCTTCGATCTGTCCGTAGTCGATGGCGGGGTTGATGGAGCGTCCTATGTCCATTTTGATGTCGGTACGGAGGACGGTGTGCGAGCCGGTGAGGGTATCCAGCTCGATTTCAGATATTGCGACGCCCTGAGGGGGTGGGGTCAGTACGTTTTCAGAGGTAGAGCAGGAGGAAAGAGAGGTCGTGGCAATGAGAAGGATTAAGGAAGGCGTGAAAAAGAAATCCGAGAACTAACCTGTGTAAAATAATAATACATATCCTTCACTTTCTCCACATCATAACAACCCCACTCATATCCTATCTTCGGCATCTTCCAAAACCCGCTCGCGGTCAAGTTCACTCGGTCTTTATACGCTGCGGTAGCAAGAATCTTCATTGGCGCATCCTGCCCCAATTGCTCCCGATACGGTTGCAATCGCTCGTTCAACTGGTCACAAGCATTTTTAATTGCCATACCATTCAGATCACTGCCACTCGACGCCGCCGTCGGCGATGCATTCGCAGTTTGATACGACGATGTGTCTTGTGTGAAGATGGAATCCATAGGAACGCCGAGCTCCTGAGCCGCAACCTGTATCATCTTCGTGTAAAGACCCTGGCCCATCTCCGTGCCGGCGTGGTTAAGCAGTATGCTACCATCAGCGTAGATCTTCACGCTCGCGGCTCCTTGGTTGAGGTGTATGGCGGTGGCGAAACTGAGACCGAACTTGGTGGGGACGAGAGAGATGCCGCGTTTGCGATATTGGTGTTCGCGGTTGAACTTTTCTACTGCGGCTTTGCGTGCTTCGTAGTCGGCTTCTTGTTTTATCTGCGTAAGAAGGATGGGAATGTGCCAGTCTGAGTCGATTGCTTGTAGGAAGGGGGTGCGATCGCCTTCTTTGTAGAGGTTTCGTAGACGGAGCTCGTCGATGGGAATTCCCAGGCCTTCTGATATGGCTGTCATGTATGTTTCCGCGAAGAACATGGCTTGCGGGCCACCAAAGCCGCGAAACGCGGTGTTTGAATGGGTATTAGTTTTGCAGACATGACCACGAAGTAACACGTGTGGGATTTCATAGCAGTTATCAAAATGAGTGAGACATCTGCCCATTACAGCTGCTGACATATCTTGAGAGAATCCAGCATTGTTGTAGACATCCGCTTCGAGAGCAATCAGTTTGCCATCGGACGTTGTGCCTACCTTCCAACGGGCTTGATGCGGATGACGTTGTCCCGTTGTCATCATGTCTTCGTCTCGATTCAACATGCAGCGCATAGGTCTTTGTTCCTTCTTTGCAGCTACGGCGAGGAGACAAGCCAGTTGAACACTTCTGGATTCTTTTCCACCAAACGCTCCACCCATGCGTTTTACTCTGGCATTAACTCTACTACTTGGAACACCGGTAACCTGAGCTACAAATTCTTGTGTTTCCATACTATGGCAAATCAATTTCACGCACGGCGAATAGATGGACGACTTGCTTACCTGTTTTGTGTTGATGACCAGACTTCATACGTACGGTCTTCCTTGTTTGGAATCACGAGCGCAGCATTTGTCTCCAAATAGAAATGCTCCTGTCCTCCTATCCTTGTAGTGCCCTCAAAGATCTTATCACATTTCGACCAGATTTCCTCCATTTTATTCTCGATCGCTGCACCTTTCTTCAACATCTTTCCGTAAGGAAAGAAACTGTTTTGCTCAATGGCTTCGTCAATCGTCAAAATTGCCGGAAGATCTTCGTACACGATTTTCACAGCTCGCGCGGCCTGCTGTGCTTGCAGAGCTGTTTCAGCGTAAACTAGCCCTATTGGCTGACCGTGAGAGAGGACTTCGCCGTCTGCAAACAGTGGTTCATCCTTGACTATAGAACCCCACAGATTGGCATCTTTCGGTATACTATTGATATCAACATACCCAAGAGCGAGCCCTGGTCCCATGGCTGGACTCCAGTCTACCTCAACTAATTTTGCGTGTGCTCGACTAGACAATACCATGGCTCCGAATAATTCTCGATTTTGTCGTGGCATATCATCAATGTATTCTGCTTCTCCTGTTGTTTGTCTTAAAGCTGATAGGTGCGGAATTTGTTTTCCGACAACCCTCTGTTCGTATGGATTATTATCATCTCGTGTACCACTCGAAATACCTCGATGAATTTCAGTAATGAGGTCTGAATCCACTTCGCCAAGCTTAAGATCAGACACTACTTCGTGCCAGAATCTAAAGAATAGAGAAAGGGCAAGGGTTCTTCGGTACGAAGCCATGCCGCCTGGAACATCATACTTCAGATCAAATTCTGCGGCGAGATATTTCATAGATTCATTTAATGTTGTTGGAGTTTTCCAATGTTTACCTATAAGGTATTTCATGGCTTGGGCTGCGACGATAGTCATGGGAGCCATGCCACCATAAGCTAATGAAACATCTGTAACAACGCCCTCGTCACTTAGTCGGACTCGGAATGCAGCAGTTACGATTGCGATATCATCATCTTTTCTCTTGGCTTGCTTGTAGGCTTTGACGACCTCTTTTGGGGTTCTTGGTGGTAGCGGAATGCGAATCCCTGTTATGATAGCATTTCGCGGCAGTGTGGTGGTGCGATAGGAGACGAAAAAATCGGACATGCTTAAAGTCGACTTTCCTCCAGACTTGCTCTCTACAATCAAGCTAGCGTTTGCTGCAACGAGCACGGGATTGATGTCGGAGATTGGAGAAGCCGTTACAATATTACCAGCGAGTGATGCAACGTTTCGTATCTGCCTTCCGGCAAAGTAACGGAGTTGCTTCTTCATTGCTCCGAAAATTGTGCCGCGTTGTCCAAGTCGTCTTGATAGATGCTGACATAAATTTTCAACATCGGTCAAAGAAGTGTTTCCTCCGATGATTATTTCATCGCAGGCTTGTAGCTTTTCATCATCTTCTGGGCAATGAATATAGCGAAGCTCGTCGATCTCGGACACATACACAGATATTGGAAACGAAGAATTTTTGAATCTGACTTCAATTTGAGTCTCGCTAGCTCCACATATCACTTTCGCTTCTGGGTATGCTTCTTTGATAAGTAAAAGCTCCTCAAGTGTAGAGGGCAACAGCCATATATTCTCGTTATTCCCATAAGACAATGACGTTTTGACAAAGTTTCGAAGTGCTGGCGGGAATATGAGTTCGCTTTGTGGAGTGTATGGAGCGAAAGATTGTTGTGGATTCGGCTCTTTGCCGTTCAATGAGATCTCACTAACTTCGTCGTTCTCATCTGGTGAAGTGATGGGGCTGTCCATATCTTTTTTGCCTGGATTTTTTACCTCCGAAGAGCTCCCCGAAGACTTTTCTGATCCACATGACTCAGGGCTTGGTGAGTCTCTACAGCATCCTCCAGGTCTCCCACAAGAGTATGTTTGCGTTAGATCTTTCGTTGGAAGTTGTTCCGAGTGGTATGGAACATCTGGTAGGTCTGCCTTAAGTCCATCCTCGCCCTCTTCATTCGGTTGAGGAAGAGAAACTCTTCCCTTCAGATCTTCCTCGATAAAGGTTCTTGCAGCCTGCAATATAGGTTTATATCCAGTACACCTACAGAGGTTACCATCGAGATGACCTTCGAGTTCTATGTCGCTTGCCGAAAGAGAAAATTCTCCGGATTTTGGATCGTACGAGTTTCTGATCAGAGCATACAGCGACATTACAATTCCAGGAGTACAGAACCCGCATCTAGATAGTATATGTGAGCTACAATTTATATCCGAGAACGGGAGAAGTTTATTTCTCACTGTGAACCGTGAAGTTTTGCTATCCGTTCCTGGAGTGGATGAGGATTATCTGCGTGTCCCAGCCCCTCGATTGTAATGACATGTTTTCCGACAACTATGATTCTGATTAGGCTGGCACTTTACAACACCGGGAGAACATCTACACATACCTCCCATTAAAGGAAATAGACATGCATTGACAGCAAGATGCCTTATTCTATCTCGAGAGTTTGCACGTCTATCAAAGGTTTGTACGACCACTGTGCAAGCACCACAGCCTCCTTCACCGCAACCTAGTTTTGTACCCTTCAGGGCGTGCTGAGACCTGATGAAATCCAGCAGAGTCCATTGCGGATTCGGTTCGTGTAGCTCGACTTTGGTGCCATTGAGGTAAAAAACCAAAGGATGCCTCTTGAAGATTGACGCGATTTCTGGTTTCAAGTGTACCATAATGAAAAGCTGCGAAATTGATGTGTAGATAGAAATCCTTCCAGCTTGACATTCTTAAGTGATTGCAGCATTTTGCTTACTTGGCATGCTGCAATGCATGAACAACCAAGTAGTGATAATCAGTGCATTTGCATCACTAGGGCTGTAATCATTTGGGGACTCAATTGAGCAATCATTGCCCAGGAGAACGTGAATGTCTCTCGTGTCGCCAGGGGAACGGCCCGCCACGGCGATGGGGTAGGCCAACGATTAATCGCTGGTTTTCTGCACCGAATACGCTCTTCCGCTAAGACCCACCGACTGTTCCGAGGGATGCATATAGGGAAAAGGGAGGTCTATCTTTCCGCTGGGCGAATTTGAAGAATGCACACCGAGCCTCGACGGCTGGAAAGAGAATAAGCACTAGCTACCAGCAACATTAGAAGACTCTGGAAGGGTCTTTCATCTGACTTCATCTGACTTCATCTGACTTCATCTGACTTTATAGCCTATGAGCTGACGAATTAGATATCCAAGTGGAGATGTGTTTCACAGCTAAACAGAATTCGGGACGTACATCTTCGTAGTGCATCGGCGCTTGTGGCGCACGACTCATGCTCCCTTACTAATCTAAAGTGACCACGTGCATACTCACTCGGTGTATAAATGCACTCCAAGCAATGGGCCTCCATTTCCCATCGCTACCCCTAGCGACGATATAGAGGTCGACAAGCTCCATGCAAGAGCCTGCTGTCCGTTAGAAGCAGCCTTTAAATGATGACACGGTGAAGACGGAAAACCTGCTTGAGGCGTATTGAACATCTGATCAGCCGCGATTTCTGAGCAAGACATGAAATCCATCAAAGGTTCATCGACGACATCGATAAAAACATTACTGAAATATGCGAGGTTGAATCGAGCACATATATCTGTCGATTCTGCAAGGCGCCACTTCTCGGATTGTTTGTAGAGGTAAGGTTGAGGTTCAAAAGATGATAGCCTACCACTCGGGACGAGATATTTGTCAACAGTTTTCGTAACGATTGAGTTAGTCGTCACCAATAGGAGGAGGCTAGAGATCTTTACGACCTTTTCGTACGTATACTATGAATCTCTTACTTTTTCATTTTCTATTCACGACTTTAGTGGTCGATGTTCTTGGACAAGTATCGTTGTGGTCAGGGCAGCCGCAGTCACCAGCCACATCGATTCCAACTTGCGCCACTTCCTTCCTCCTTTCTCTTAATTTTTAAGTTATCACTTAAGGTTATCGAACGCAATGCATGATCTGCAGTGTTGCAGGGGCCATTGTAGCTTATTTACTTATCTTGCATTCATGCATGAGCATATCAAGTTCCGATCAACCATGCACAACATACATTGTGATATGCGCAGCTGCTTTCCGCTACACAGATTGGTAGAATAATTTGATAATTGTCGGAACCGGCCGTGGTCGTTAATTATAATTGCTTGTGGTTTAGCTAAACATGTATTCGTAGCATCATCTTTCTCTTCTTAATCACGACATCCTCACGACTATCTCATGCCAGAAGTTCCTAGGAAATTCAAAGCGAACAGCCTGGGCGACGAAGTGGAAGTCAGAGAATGTGAAGAGAGAAAACATTTCCTCAATATGGCCCTCAAAGATTTGTGCACTCTTAGCAAATAGATGTGCAAAAAAAAAGAGAGAGAGAGAAAAAAGAGAAAAAACACACACAATAGCATATGCTTGGTTGATTGGTGTGAGCTCCAGATTTGTCGCGGCATTTTTATGCGTATAGGGATTAAGTAAAGATTTCCTACGGCGTTCCATGTTGCTGGTATGCGATAATTGGATAGAAAAGAGGAGTGTAGTAGATAATTAGAGATGAAAAGAAGGGAAGGACTAGAGATGCGGCGTGTCCTCCACCTCTTCACCCAATCCATCTCTCTTCGATCCTGTCCCTACCTCTACCGCCACCATGGCGATCAGCTCATGGGCAGCCTTTGCTGTAGCCATCGTGATGATCTTTCCACTTACATCCCCTTCCAAATTATCACTCTGGTCATTTTCCCCTGTTTGTTCCTCTTCTTCGTCCTCATCGTCTTGATCAATAAGCATACTATCCAAATCCGCATTCTCATCGTCATTCCCCACTCCCACTACCACTCCCACACTTATTCCTTCCCCATCAACTGCATCTGTATCTCTTGTTCCCACCCCTACCCTAAAGCCTACGCCGTCTCCCAACATCTCTTGAAAACTGCCCCCGTCGAACCCCGGTTCCTGGTTACTGTTTCCACTCGATGTATATTTATAGTCCATGATCTGCGGGTCTAGTGGAAGGTAGTCGTGTTCTACATCCCCTATGACCTCATCTTCGTGTACCCTTTGTGTTTGGGTGTGTGATGGCGTGTGGCTGTGATGTTGTATGTGGGAATGAGGGTGAGAGTGAGAGTGATGCTGAGGTTGTTGTTGATGATAACTAGATATGGGGACAGGGATGTGCACGGGTACAGGAACGGATGTGGGAGTGGAAGACGGGGAAGGCAATCTTCTGTTTAGAACTTGTGGGGAGACGGATGTGCTGTGGTGAGGATGATGGTGAGGATGAAGCTGGTGGTGGAAGTCATGTCGCAGCTGGTTTTGGGAATGTGATGGCTGCTGTTGATGGTAACTATGCTGCAATGAAGTTTGTTGCTGGTGGGACGGATGCTGGGATTGGTCGTGTTGATGATTTTGATGTTGTGTAGGCATTGACAAGATTCGTCCAGCGGCACTTGGACTCACACTAGAATTCCTTGGTTGGACAATGGGACCAGGAAAGCTTTGTTGAGGATGTTGCTGAATTTGAGTAGCATCTGCAGCCCTAACCGCTGGTGCCTTTCCCAATTCTTTGCATTCGATACAATTTTTAATCACAATGCTAACTGTCTCTTTTATCCTAACCCAATGATATTTTTCGGCAATCATCGCAGTAGTCTTGTTGATTCCTCCATGTTGCATCACATGGATTCCCCTCGCGATTTCATATTGTTTGTGAGGATCGCTGATGACTTCTTTGCCTTTCAACATAAGTTTGTCTTCGTCCGGTAGGAGTTTGTAATGAGTCGCTGCGCTACGAAGTCTGCTTTTTTCGGCCCGATCAGCACCCGAGGGATATTCTTTGTATTTTAAATAGAATTTGATTTTATCGAAGCGTTCTTCACTCACGAAGTCGGAGCCCTCTGGCCCAAGATCCCGTCCATATATTATAGCATCGATAAATTTTCCGGGATAACTCTTGAGGTTGCCTGCACCCTTTACACGCCCAATTCGCTTAAAGCCCAAAGCATCCCAAATACGGCATGAGGCTACGTTGGTTTCGTAAACTTGACATAGTAGCAATATCAGTAACCCCCTCTAACAATATTTCGGCAAAGCAATGAAACTTGGTTGAGTAAACAGAAACCAGGAAAAATGTTTGATGCAAGGGAAGGTCCGCAAGGGCATGCTCACCAAGATTAAAAACGGAATATGTGTAGCCAAGCCGTGGTGCCCATTCAAGATAGCTCTCTCCCATTAAACGACCGGCACCCTTGTTTCGAGCGGCATCTGTAACAAGGAAACCAGCGTTGCAGATATGGGAGCTGCGTCCTGGGTAGTTTGGCTTGATATAGTAACTACCTAAACATTCCGTCGCCCAATTTCGGCCTTCAACAACCTCACTTGCGGACTCAATATTGCCAATAAGCATAATTGCCCCAAAATTCTGGAACCAATATGAAGCAAACTTCTCATGGGTCATTGTGTCCATGATAGGATAAGTGTCACCCGTATCAAGTTCCTTGTTAAATTGGTCGGACAGGTATGCAAGAAGGGAGGCAGGGACTTGGTGTCGGGAGGAAAAGGGTACTATCGTAGCAGTTGTGACTCGATCACGTAAGGTAACTTGTCGGGGGAAGACATCGAGGGGCAATGCGGGGTTGGGATCGTGGGGGTCTGGGAAGGGCGCGGCACCAGATGTGCGGTAGATGGTAGGCGCGCTGGGGTCGTCGAGCATGGCAGGCATCTTGAACGGCTTCACGGCGGTACAGGAGTCAAGCGATGCGCAATTATTTCACGGTAACTATTTGCGGTTATCAGAAACGTCCTCCATACTGGAAAATAGCGGGGCATCTCGCAGTCAAACGACGCACCCTTTTTACCAGTTACCACACCTGCGACAATGGCAGATGCAGTTCACGGGAGTCCTGTACCCCAGCGTAGTATTTTTCGAGCTCCGAGGTTGAATATTTCCGGATTAAGAATGGCTCGTGGATGGGTCGTGCGATGAAAGATGAAATGTGCAAGTGTTGTTCTCAGAACAGCAATCGAAGACTTTAGCACATTTAAATGCAAACGTTCAAGCGCGATCACGTGATGTCAAGGACGAATTTTCTGCCACCAAAAGGGCGTAAAATAGTCTTCTGCCACAAAAAGGGCGTCAAATACTCCGAGCTCCTCCAAAATTGCCCGAGATATCTGCAACAAATTGCGCTCCAAGGATGGATGCACCAATGCGAATGGCCAGATGCAAGTGAGGTACTTCGTGTTCGATGGAATGATGCGAGGACGAAAAATTGGCATGCTGGAGTAGTTCATCCACAACCAAATTGTATGGAAGAGCAATATTTCTGGATAGTCATCGCTCGATCCTTTGAACTAGTGAAACCAGAGAACTTGGCATTTCATTCACTTTGCTGTTCTCGAGGTATCGTGAAGGTCTTTCTTCTTTGTATTGCACTTGATTCACTTTCGCAACAACCGTTAAATTACTACTGGGGAATAGGTATAAATGAAAATGGTTGCCCAAATCTTCACAAATGAGCACCCTCCAAATATTGTCCCCACGGCGAGAATATTCTTTAGATGCTGAATACATCTCTGTCAACTATGCCACCAGCGATAATTCCATGCTGCAACTGCACGTCCTACCCTCAAGACTTGACCCAGATAGTCCGATGCGCATGCGATCCAGACAAAGCATTCTGCTCGCCAACATGTATGTCGCTGCACATACGAAACTGCATACAATGCTTCCAATTCTTCAGGCCACGACCCAGTCCGTCCTACACACTTGCATTAGTGATTCCAACCAGAAATAGGTGGACATTGTTCTGGTTGCATTTCCATCGTGTTGTTCCGGTAAGGTGCACGCCCAGCTGCAATGAATGTATTGTCTGCGAAACATGCCATACATGTGGCCCGATCGACCGCATCTACCCCAGACATCTGCTCGAAGTTCCCTTTATTGCCGGCATACCTCCACCGTCTACCCGTCCGACTGTCGAACGATGCGAAATCGGTGTCGAAGATGGAAGTCCTGTGATGATGTACGGTCTCAGGAGTACCGAGACTCATAACTACCCGGTGAACTTGGGCGTGACGGCATTTACGGAGGGTAGGCAGGAGGAGGCTTGGAGAGGTCCGCTTCTTATCACCGGCTGTTCGGGTATAACTTGCATGAAGGAGAGTCGGGCAAGGGATATAACGATGGATGACGTGAATGCTGCGCGGGAATCCCTGGCTACTTCAAGGAGAAGAGAGGCTCTGTCGCGGCGGGCGATCGTTCAACGCCGCGATGAAGTGCTCAGTGATATCATGGATAACCTTTTGAAACGCGGCACGACTTGATATTTATTGGGACATACAGGCGATTGTGGATGTTCATCAATGGCTGCCACGTAATTAATGGCGCAAGAGACACGAGCGTCAATTTTGTAGTTCTCCTCTCAATTACAACAACTTTCAAGACTCGCTCTTTGTCGTTTCCAAATCGCACAAATGCGTCTGCATCATCTGCTAGGACGAAATTTAATCACTGCGAGATCAACGCAATTGCATGAAGGATGGCAATCGTGTAATTCTCCAGCGAGAACCCAACTTCCTTGAAGATTAATACTTACAACATGCAGTGTCGCATTATGCATCTACACCACCAGTAGATACACTAATTCGCCGGCCAATTTCAAATTCTCTTCTATAGATTGATTTGCTTCTTATTACACTGAGTTGAGCATCTAATTATTCAAGCGAACTTCAGATATCCAGAACATGTATGTAAAGTTAACGCAATGAAGATCTTTAAAGTGTATATTTTGGTTGGATGGAAACAGCGCATAGATGCGTCATACAAAATCGTAGTCTGGCCAGCAGGCTTGCCTGCACACGAAGACCATAGCCAAAAACACCGGAATGCTATTCTAAACCCCATCGCGGTATTGAATTGCATGACAGGATTTGAGACAAGACGGAACGGGATGGATGACACGCGGGAAGGCGCCACCATCACCGTGTGACCTTATCTCGACACCGCCTCGTCTGTAGGCTTTCTCTTTTCCTCCCTCCACTGTTTGTCAGGATTGATGATCGACTCGTTCACCAGATCTACGCTTCAGATGGATTTACCTCGACCATGGTTGATAAAATATTCCGTTGATAAAATGTTCCGTTGCACCGCCTCGAATCTAAAACGCGCAGAACCCTAGACGAATCCCCCTTGGATCACCAACTACTGCAAGATCCAGGCTCCTACACATCTGTGAAAATCTAGCCAAGATTGTTTCTTTCATGTTTGAAATCATGAGAACCCGAAGTCGCTGATACAAGCTTGTTGACCTCTGAGCCACAAATGCCTCAGAGGTCCGCCCAGAGAAAAAAGTCCCCCAATCGTGTGAAATCATGTATACCTATTTCGTCGCTCAAGACTTCCAATGGTCATAGATTTCGACAGGTGAGTTTACGTATAAGCCAACACATCTTGTCTTCCTTCTTTCAACTCATGGGAACTCAATATGACAATGTTGTCTCGAAGTTCAAGATCACCTGCTCTCCAATCTGAAGCGCCCGAAGTGGTAGAGCGCCAAATTGGTATATCACCCATTGAGGCTTTATCTCTGCCTCGGCCACTTGGTGCGCTATTATCTCCTATGGCCAGCGAGCCGGCAGAAAAAATCCCAAGTTCACCGAAGTTTCCACCTTTACCAATACCAGTGACATCGTCTCAGAAGGATCTACTACCGGAAGTCCTTACCACAAGCCTGAAAGGGGGTCGCTTATGTCGTTCATCGCATAGACTAGTTCGATGCGTGAAGAAAGAGGCAGAGGAGAAAACAATACTTGGCCTTCAATCCTGGATTTTCTGGGCTGTGGTCGGGACCTTGCTGACCGTGATGGCAGTTGGTGGACTAGTATGGGGAATAGTTTGCATGTATAATCTGAAACGGAAGAATAACAGGTAAGCTATTACAGACCCTTCGTTTGCCCTTCCCGGCACTGGGTGAAAAGACACCGACTGGGGAAACAGTACTACATCAGAAGCCTCGTCGCCGTACCCAACAGTGACCACACTGCCAATGACCTGTCCTCAGATAAATGGCACCGAGTACACTTCACTTGTCTCTCCACTCTATACATTCCTGATATTGTGCGCCACAGACATCCAGGTTCAAGGAAATGGCTTGGCATCCATGTATTCACCAGGCCTGGCGAGCTGCATAGACTTCTGTGCGGAGTACAACGCGAATGCCACAAACAAATCGAATGGTATGTGTAGTCTCCACAGTTTCCTAAGTGTGAAGTACTGATTCTTGTTAGCTGAATGCAAGTCCATAACATGGACACAATATGATCCACAAAACTCGACACTTAACCAGCTGTGTTTCTTGAAAGGCAGTGAGGGCATGACGAAAACCGTGGATAATGGCTTGATTCGCCAGAGCGCAGTTATGATTAGTTGATGGAAACCAATCAGGAAATCACCCAACTCAATAGTAATCGATGATTGATCGATCCTAAGCACCAGTGCCACCTAAGGTTATTTGGCCACGAAGAAGCGTGATGCTCTATTCGTCCATTCATTCAAAAATATCTCTCACCCGTCTCTCGATTGCAAAAACAACAAGCAGATTTCAGGCAAGATGCTGTAGCTGGTTATTGTTGTCAAACAAATGTCCTAAATGATCATAGAAAATGTAAGATTTGGACGGTTCATTGGCTTGAACACTCTCTCTGGCCTGTTATTTCCGCAGTGGAGAGTCACTTCCTGAAATTACCTCGCTTTCCATCTAACCTTCCCAACCCATTCCGCGAACGCCCTTACGTCCTCCCTCTCTTCTAGTAATTCCACAGTATAATAATCTCTCGCCAACTCTTCATGTGTTGCTACCCTATGCACAAAACTATGACAAGCTCGACACAACCACGCCACATTGTTTAACTGATCTTCCGTATGCCAGCCCCTCTTCAGCACTTTTGCATGTACGAATTTCGGTATTAAATGATGATATGTAAGCGGAATCCATGAACGTCCGCAGAGCTCACATTCGGTCACAGTCTGGCGGAGACTTGATGGCTCGGGCGGTGCAGAGGTGAAATGGGATACATACGCAGATAGAATCGGGTGAAGGAATTCAGTGACGGTTTTGTTGCTAGGAAGAAGATCGTATGTGGAAAGCGAGTCGCTGATGCTTGGATCTATCGCGTTCAGAATCGCGCTTGAGGTTTCAAATTCGAGTGGAATAGGATATCTCGTTGGGAGGTCGCGGGAATTGATGTAGGTCGTATATGACAGCGTGCGAAGCTCAGGCGGAAGACTGGTGAAAACCTCAGCGGCGATATACTGTAGCCATTAGTCGAGATTCATAGTGATAATGGAATAGCAAAAGTTGCGCCGAAGCTTGCCTCTATGAAATCTGCAAGCTCTGCCGCATCGTTGATATCGTCTGCGGGTTGAGAGACTGGTTTGATGGCTGTTTTGCGCCGGCCATTGGCTTTGCGCTTAGGTTTGGCTGTATTACTTGTAGATTTTTCGATCAATGGGGCTGAGATGCAGTCTCGAAAGACATGGAAATTTGAGCTTTCTTCATCGCTGATCATGAGTGTAGAAAAAGTTGTTGTCGAAACCAACAGTCGTGGGGAATCCGAGATGGAAAAGTTGCCCATTCATTTCAAATATGGTTGTGGTAGCTCACAGCAATGTCGTAATTTAGGCACTTGGCGCTCGTGCAGCGCTATAAAGACCCCACACCTGCCCCTCACACCTATCCAGTAGTAATGTCAAGCGGTAGACGTCATGGTGTAATAGTATTACTTGATTGCTTCTTATGTAATGTATAGGAAGACGAAATAATGCTCTTGTAAATCAATTAACTCAACAGAAAAGCTACTACCCTCAGTATGTCAAATGATAAGATAGTCATTGCATTCGATCTCTACGGCACTCTTCTTTCCACAGAAAGCATTGCCAAAGAATTGGCGCGACATTTTGGAGAGGAGAAAGCTCAGTCAGTCGCAGCATTATGGAGGAGATATGTAGGTGGCTTTCATTGAAAAATCCTTCTACCAGGAAGCTCATGTGTAACTCAGCAACTGGAATACACATTTCGGATGAATAGCATGTGTGAGTTCTCCAGAGTCGGGTGTTTTTATACGTAACTAATGAAGTCTTCAGCACTGTACAAGCCCTTCTCCGATGTTACGAACTCTTCCTTGAGCCATGCTCTAGCAGAGCACGGTCTATCACTCTCAGATGCTGATACGGAGAGTCTGATGAGAGCATACAACAATCTTAGAACATTTCCAGATGTCGAAACAGGGCTCAAGGAGATTGCCTCCGACCCTTCCATCGATGCGTATATCTTCTCCAATGGAACAGACGCCATGGTAGGATCATCCGTGAATAAATCACCATCCCTTTCCAAATATGCTTCCGTTTTCAAGGGACTGGTGACTGTAGAAGATATCAAAGCATACAAGCCCGCCCCGTTGGTTTATCAGCACCTGGCAAAGAAAGTTGGGAAGAGCACAAGAAAGGATGATATGGCTACCATTTGGCTTGTCAGTGGGAACCCATTTGATATCGTGGGTGCTAGAGCTGCTGGATTACAAGCGGCGTGGGTTGATAGAGCCGGTGGTCATCATGGTAACGGAGGATGGACAGACAGACTAGGGGAGTTGGCAAATGGTGGCCCAACAGTCATCGTAAAGGGAGTTGAAGACGCAGTTCACGAGATTCAAAAATGGAGTAAAGAGAACTGAAGCCGCCGATTCCATCCCGTTGTATTTAAGAGGGTGAGCCCTGCTTCGTCACTCACCTAGAGTCACCAATAGATACAATATGGTGACTCAGCGTTCTTCTGGGGATATTTTGGTTAGGATACGATGAAGCATCTTCGCACTGTTTTAGAAACCAGATGCTATCACCACTCACATCCTCTTTTGAATTTTGAAAGCAGTCAGCTGCGCGGGTAGCTAGAAATAGAAGTATGGCAGAATTTTCTTGTATTCAAGTGAGAAATAAACGTTCAATATCCCGCAAGGGGTATCTCGCCAAGACGCATGCTCCCTATTTGATGAGTCTCGTAAATAACTGTTCTATTTTGTCCTGGTGCTGTGCTGGTTACTAATAGAGGTAGAGTATATATTGTCTTAACTCCACCGACTGGCTGGGCCGGACAATTCGTCGGCAGAATCCTTCACCAGAGTTTCTAGTTTTGCGTTCCAGCGGATGGCCTCGGGGGAGTTTCGGGCCTGCGTTTCTTCCCCCAAACATGGATCCGAACAATTGGGGGTGGCTGCAGATGGTGTGCTGTTTGAGGCTAAATTTCCGATGTTTATGTGTAGGTAAATTAATACAAGTACGATATTTCAGCAGGATCTGGAAAATAAATGCTCCCGATTATCCCGTCCTTACCTTATCCCAGCAGGTCTTCTTCATCTATTGGTAACTTGCCCACTCCTTAATCATCAGTTACTTACCACATTGCAACCCAAGAAAAAAGAAAAATGTAGGGGGTTACTTTTGCTGTCGCGATTCGTTTCATCATCCGGCGACACTTGACGATGGAAAATGCGAGCGTATGCTTACAACATACAGTACCCAAAAGCTTTTTATCCCATTGCGAGGCGTTGTAGGTCACGGAAAACGTGCAGGTGTTAGCAAGATACAGTTTCAATTGGGTATTACGATTACCAGCGCTTTTATGTGCGAAACTCGGGTTAGTTTGCAAGTACCAAGTTGCGAACCCGATTCACGGCGCAGTCTGTGAGGGTAACATTGCTGAGGCCGAGCCTAATTTTGTCACACAATAGAATCCCTCAGCAGGGTAAATGCTGGTGCTCTCTACCGAATAGTTTTTGAGAAGTGCAGACGCCTTAGAACTAGTGCATTCGGAAAAGTGTGGGCTGAATGCACTTGAGGGCTCGTACGACATCAATTTCGTATAATTGCAAGCAGTGGCAATAGTATCTCCTTCTTAATGTTCCTCATTAGCTTTGCTGGTGAGTTGTTGATTATCAACAATCTCAAGCAAGTAGTGTAGCATGGCAGCAAGCTCTAATGTCGGTTCCGCTGCTGGTGAAGGACTCCATTATGTTCAGGAAGGGTTGGAGCCTGTCTCTGCACAGCAGTCGGCCTCATACTCGGCTTTCTCATCATATCCAACCGATGGTCCGACTCCAGTGAACAGCTTCGGCTTGACGGGCTTTCAAGAGAGGAGAGGGAGCCACGATGAAAACGTAGTCTCAAGCTACACCAATTCTGCGAAAACTCGGCCTTCCGATCTTCCAGTAGATCCAAAAGGATGGAGAAAGTGTCGAGTTCAACGAAGAATCCTTCTCTGGTGTGTACCACTAGGTCTCATGTTGTCTTGGCTTGTTGCTGGCCTGGTGGGCTATAAGATCAGACAGGCAAATAAACATAGGTGAGTGTGACCTTGCCCGATCACAAGTCATGGCAGCTTGTGAACTCACCCAACTTATACCCATTCTTTAACTAGACTTGGCCTATTACACAACGGCTCAGAAGATTCCTCAAGTTCCACGATCACCCGTACTGTCACTGCCACCACGACGATGACAGCCACCATTTCTCTAGCTTCAGCAGCGACAGCGACATCGACTACAACCGCGACAGTTGATATGGCAGGTTGCCCTGCCAACAACGGCACCACATACACATCCGGAGCCTATACATATATTAGAATCTGCGGCCTTGATTTTGTTGGGGCTGACATCCAGAATGCCTTCGAACCTTCATTCGAAGCTTGCATGGATTCCTGCACTGCCTATAATACCGCTCATGCAGATAATGCCACATGTATCGGCGCCACCTACGACATATATGATCCGACTGATTTTAGTAAGAATGAGAGATGTTTTCTAAAGAAGGGGAAAGGTGTTCCAACTGCTAGCGTTTCGCATGGGAAAACTTGCGATAGTGCACTTATTGTATCAGTGTAAAGAAGGAGAGACTGGATGTGGTAGGAATATTCCTTGCTTCTGAAAAGTAAAGGATGATTTGTTATAATTAATGGGAAATTGTCGGCTGTTTGGTTAGAAGGCTTCGGAATAATCTTCTAATAAGGTATGCTTTGGCCTACATTGTACCCCCACGTGACCCCATATTTTCATGGGACCACTACCGACCGATCGTTGTCAAATCATAAAATTACCTCACTTTTTGCCGTTTTTCTACATGTGGAATGGCTCTTGGACTCAGCCTCCTCACCTTGACTTTTCTGAGGCATTGCTAGGCAGGCGTATTTCCAGCGAATCGAGTTCGGTTCAGTGTCAAAAGACGATCTCTTCCGTGATAGAGGGGATTGTTGTTTATATTGCCATACTTGTCGCATGAAATGAAGGAACCAATATGCAATCTTCTCAAGGTTGGAAAGGCTGATCCAGAGTTATATTTCGCGAGGTTGGAAGTAAAATAGCACACGTTTCTACTCAAGGAAGTCATCCTAGGTTATTAATATGGAGGACGGACGACCTGGTATGTTCATCGTGTTCGATTAAAATAGGCTTTCATGCTAAAAAATATCCAGTTCCAGGTAGCTACTATTTCTATGCTCCTAACAAAGGAGCACCAGTGGTGTTCGCCGTCTTGGTTGCGATATCTATGGTGGTGCATGGTTACCAATGCTAGTAAGTTGCCAGTTTTGGTCGCAAAGCATGCCAGCTAACCTGGGTCGAGTCGATACAAATGCTGGAAGGTAACGGGCTTCCTGCCCTGGGCTGCATGTATCTATTGCTCCGGATTCATACTTCGAGAAATCGGGGCATTCAATTATGATAATCTTCCCATCTACATCTCGAGTTTGGTCATGCTCTATGCGGCTCCGTGAGTTCCCTTGTCCGCCCTATAACCTGAGAATCGTTAATTGATATCAACGTAGCCCTATCTACGAACTAGTCAACTATTTCATCTTGTCGCGCATTCTCTATTACGTCCCCTACCACTCTCCAATCCATCCAGGTCGGGTACTCACCACATTTGGGGCCCTCTCTGCCGTAGTCGAAGCCCTAAATGCCAACGGAGCCTCTCGCGTAGCCAACAGCTCTCTCCCCGCTGCCAAACAAGAAACGGGCAAGTCTCTTCTGAAAGCTGCACTGGTTCTTCAACTCGTCATTCTTGGCTGCTTCATTCTTCTTGCTGCCACTTTCCACCGCAAATGCTTTAAGAACAATCTCCTCCCATCAAATCTCCACTCCGTTCTCACCACACTGTACATCTCCTCTGCCCTCATCGGAACTCGAACAATCTACCGCACTGTCGAATATTTCAGCACTGCTAGCATTCATGCTTCTCCTTCCTTGAGAGTCTCGGATATTAGCCCGATCATCAGATACGAATGGTTCTTTTGGATCTTCGAGGCCAGTCTTATGCTGTGTAATACTGGGTTGCTGAATGCAAGACATCCAATGAGGCATCTTCCAAGGAATAATAAGATCTATTTGGGTACGGATGGAATCACAGAGATCGAGGGGACAGGGTATGAGGATGAAAGGCACTGGCTTTATACGGTATTGGATCCGTTTGATTTGGTGGGGGCATTTAAGGGGAGGAATATGCATAGGGGATTTTGGGAAAATGAGGAGAGGAATAGAGCAGCGGAGGGCAATTCGAATGAGGTAGAAGCGGCACCCGTTATGGTTGAGGGCGCACGAGGTAAGATGGTCTGATTATTTCATGGTGCTTTAATCGCCTACGTTGTTCGTTTTTCTTTCTTCTTTGCTCCATATCTTCGCTTCCTCCATACAGGATCTGTCTTCGGTAGCTCAGTGTACTTCATTTTATAGAAAGATTGTAATTACTAGATATATGCGATAATCAGTCTGCTTTCCATTCAAGACCTCAGCTTTGTCCAGTAAACATCTATTCTGCAATGAAAATAGTATGTGATGGCGCGACTCGAACAAGAATAACATAGCATGATTTGCAAAAGCTTAATATCCACGCGTTCATTAGCCATGTGCGTCAAGTAAACCTTGTCTATCAAACTTTTGACAGCAGCAACCCTTCACGTAAACCTAGACTGTCTATGATGGGATCAAAGTGTGAAGTTAGGGCTACGAAAATAAACAAATATGACCAAGTAGTGCACACTGTTGAAACATACTTCATTATTCTTTCGAAAACAAGCACCCTACGAGACCAGGTAAAGCATCCTAACCTAGCATGGAGCATTCGACTTCGAATGTTCAAAGAGTGATAACATTCCAGACCTAAGATCAACCTACAGACACAGCAAACTCCATGTCCATGTTTTATTTCTTCTCTGATACAGACGTTCGGCTTCAACAGCTTGAGGTGTGGATAAGAGGTGTAGTGAGATGTGCATCATCTCTATTCAATTCGAGTGTTTATCTCGCTGAAGAATCGTCGCGAGATCTCGAAATGAAGTAGTGTTGTAGTGTGTTGTCATGAATTTGAGATCTGGGCAGGAAATCTGAGCTTTGGAAGAACAACGCAAGCAGAAGTGCTTATCGCTCAATTCGAACTGAGGGATCGAAGACTCGGACTCGATAAAGTTGTTTTGCGCTAGGAGGCTACGCCTTTGCAAACTGTAGGCAGTCATTGGAAACTGATATGAGCACAGAAGTAAGATTTAGATAGGCTCTCGTGCATTCATGTCTTGAAAGTTGTGTTTCAGAGCTACTTGGATCGATGTCCGTGTAATTGCAATGCTCTTTTACCTCTCTCGAAACCTTCCTGATAGAGAATAAGTTGCAAGTTAACAGAGGTCGCCAGGTATCATACCGATATTCGATCCTATCTTATATGCAGATACAAACATGTAATATGCGTCGCGGTAGCTTGCGGCTCGACCAGTATCCACTGCCGGTCTGTGTATTGGACATGGCAACCGAACATCGCCGGGTGATGGGTCTCTTCGAAGTTCGCAGTCCCGGTGATGACGATAGCAGAATTTGCGGGCTACAATGTACGCATAGTTTATCGCACAACATTCAAAGATCCCTATCCTACCCTGCTACATTAATTGGGGGGGTGAATCCAGACATGGTGTTGTGGAACCTTATGACCAATTGTGCCATTCTGCCGCAGATTCTTGGTCGAGTCCAGGCAGTTCTTCAAGCTTTGCCGTGCTTGGTGTGTCAATCATTCAGCTTCCCATAGGAGTACTAGGAGATGATCCTCGGGTTGCGGGATAGCACGTCCGCCAATGCGATTATGATGCTTGAGTATGTCCGGTGCCTACGGTAAGCACGGGAGATCCTTTGTCCACTTTCATATGGCATTTAACCTATCATCTCAAAACAAAGTACGCTCGTTTCGGTAGGCCAGGTTGCTACTTCCTTCGTTCCTCTTTGTTTTCATATGGTTGAGTGTGGAATTGAGTGACAGGATGTCGCGGTCTTCGCGTTCGCTCTGTAGCCCCAAAGAAGCAACTTCAAGGAATCAGCTAGTTATCCCACGCTATCCTCCATAGGTTTTATGTACTGGCTTATTTAGTCATATGATTCACCGGATAGGATTTCACTGAAGCCACCAGAATGACAGAAACAGATAGTATTCCAGGTTTTGACCACCCCCACATGCCAGCAGGATGCGTTTGGATAACATCAATAAGCACGTTAGAAGTACTATACATGCTATGTATGTCCGAAGGATAGCTAACTATATTAATAGAGAAAAGGTTTTGATATCAAAACTAACGTTAAGTGGAGAAAGGGAAGGAATCGTCAAGACCCTCGTCTAATGGGGGAGGATTCGGACTAGCGGGGCTTATTTGATCAACAATTTCATAAAATTACCATTGCGATAGAAGGATGAGGCTGATCAGATGGTTCCACTTGCTCATCACGTAACCTAAACCCGAACGAAACTAAGCTAATGGGGTTCATAACCCGATGTCTCGAGGTCACAGTTCTGTCAGCGACAGAAAGTACGGTCATTTCCGGGACTTCGCAGGACTATCACTTGGGATCGAGGCAGCTAAAAAGAAAGCACGTCAACCTGATTTAGGAAGCTGCATCCAGATGTTTGCATGTGAGTGGGAAAATTGCGTTTGAGGTATCAATGACAATCATGCAGGGGTATGGAAACGGAAGAGGGTGTGCTTGAATGTAGGTCAAATGTCACCACCCACAACTTTAAGCGATTGCTACAACCAAGTCTCGTTCAAGTGTAGAAAATTAGTATAGAGCGGTGAGTTTATATGGAGTTTACAACGTATGTGAATGCTCTCATGTCGTGTACTCCTCTCCTTTAAAGTCCCGAGAGAGGTCTGCGGTGAAGGACAAACTCTCCTTGAAGGAGTTCATGTACGTTGAGGAATGCTGTACGATGCGTCTTTTCAAGCTCGTCTACGGCAGATGCATATAGCAGCTTCATGATCCAATAAGAGCGTTCTGCACAAGGCGCGGACGGCGGTGGCACATCAATCTGCAAAGCAGTCGTGCTGTCAGACAGACGGCTTCAGAATGTAGATGGAGATTGGCTGACTTCGAACTATGCATTAAGTGTGGAAATACTGCAAAATCCAGTAAGTAATACCGAGATGGAAAGGGTAAGATCTATCTGTCAGAAGCAGTTCATTGTGGTAATGTCTGAAGATAGCAAGCTGGTATATTCGAGTCCCAAACGACGTTTGTATAGAGACTTACTAAAACCACCACGGGAACAAAACCTACACTGTACGTGAATGACCTCAAGCAATTAGTCGGAGATCTAATAGCATCAGGATGAAACCTAAGCGCCAGAAAGGGAGGAGGGGAGAAGTCAGGCATGCTGCGGACTTGTACCAATTTCCAAAGGGTGAGTTCCAATGCATTTTACCTATTGATGTGGAGTGTTGGTTCCACCCACAAGCAGCCCAAGCTTCGTATACAACTATAGATTAGCCGCGGTGATATCACCAATAGAGCTATTTGAGGCCATGTTGGCTGAGGGGTGGTTTTGCTTCGGACAACGTACGGACGAGTACCGTACCAAATCCCAGCCACCAGGCATGACAAAATCATCCGCAGTATTCTGCATCGCCATCATGTGTTTGGCATAATAGAATCTTAGCAATGGTAAGACAGGTGGCTTGTTGATCTCTCATATAGAAGTAGCCTCACAACCAACATAAAAAAACGAAACTTGGCCGTCAGTTGGTATCTCCACAGCAGATCCCACTGCAAAATTCTTTTTCCTGAGTAGCCTCAGCGACGCGCCCAATGAATGCTGCGCAGCAGCAGCTTAGTAATTTCTAGCGAATCATTGATGAGGGAGGCAATCCACTCCTTCCAAGGGTTCTGGAAAGAAAGGAAAGAATGGGGGGATCTGCTGCTAAATTTGCCCCTAGTTCCTACTCACACACCCTGTCATGTTTCGAGGAACGACGAAATTTGACATTCCTCAAAATCGACATGACCAAATAATCAAACAACTACTGTCTCCGAGTGAAATTTTTGACAAAAAAGGATTGCTCGACAGCGTTTTCATCGTCCTCCGCGAAATGCTAGCTGAGTAAGACTTTGGGTCTATTTCTATTATGGACACTTATGGGTGCTGAAATGACGAACTCATCACCCATAACAATTATATGGAGAATCAGAGATCTTCTATCAAAGCAGATCGGATCGATCTCCCCAAGCAAACCTAACTCCATAGAGTTGCCTATGTGGCAGTCTCCCTCGCGCATAATTCAATGTTTCTGTTACTGTCAGGCTACGGTCGCGCGCGCAATGACATTCTCCTGTTTGCAATGGAATGTAACACGACACCAGGCATACTAAGCCTCCATAACCCTGCAATCGCATCCTTCGTGTGTCTCGCTACACCACAGAAACTAAGCCCACAATGACAGGCACAGCGGACCAAAGGCACTGCAGCCCCTTCCAACTTGGGCGGAGTAAAGACCTGTCTGCCGGAAGAGACCATATTACGGCTCTAGCTTCACGTCAGTTCCATTGCTTGTTGCTCTTTGGAGTTATTTGCTAGTCGACTTTTCTTAAAGTCAAAAACTTCCTGGTCCCCCCCATTTTGACGCTTATCTACCAACAAGCCAACAACCACTCAACTTATCTTAAGTCATCTCCACAACAACAACTTTCGATCAAAATTTCGATTGATCGTTCTGAAATGGCAACATCTTGGGATTCGCCGTATCCGCCAAGAGCACAAAAAAGTTCACTTTGGCCCGGAGCACCAGGAGTATATGTCAACGTTGAACTCAGAGTATCAAGATCAGAGCACGATAAGATACACGGAGGAGCATTAACATTTGCTTCGAAGAATATGAGGGACAGAATTGATACCGTCGGAAATGACCCATCGATACCATCCATCCTGACACCAGGTCGCCACCAACCCAGTCAACCTCCTCGTTACCACCAAAGACAACAGGAGCGAACTCGAGGCTTGGCTATCAGAACTTCAGAAACACCAGAGCGAGGACGATCTGCGCCACCTACCATGAGCGATAGAAGTTGTCCGATCAGTCCACTTACTCCAGACAGCCCAGCCGGATTTCGAGACAGTCTTCCCCAACCAGAATTGATGGAGAGACCCTTACCACCAACACCAGGCAGATTTCGTCTAGGCGATGATGATCTACCATGGTCGACACCACCTTCATACTGGAACGCTCAACCTACTGAATCCACAAATACTCGACCATCACATAGAAATCTTGAACCTCCCCCACGGCGACTAGAAGATCCTCAACGAGTGAGAGATTTATCTGAACTTCAACAGGCGATGATGACAGTGGATAGTTTAAGTCATGATGTATGGGATCCTTGGATGTGGGATAGTGTGGGTGATTTACCTAGAGGTCCTAGAAGTATTGGATGGGCTGTGAGTTCCAACGACGCACCGAATTCGCCGAACCTGTCCTTTTCGTCGCCTGTATCACCAGTTTCGCCACCGCCACCACCACCATACGTAGTTAGTCAGTTCGAACATGCCTGTGGGAGGAGAGCAGCTGCTCAGAGACCGAAGAGCACAGGTTGAAGAGACAATAGCATGGGCGTACCACAATCTTGGTTGAAGGGTGAATCACGAACAAAGGTAGACTCTAGTATATCAGCGAATATACTACAGTACACTGGTCGCGAGCATATCTCAGAAGGAGCATTTCAAATTTGTTTCCAGTGGATAATTGCCACAGAAATTCATAATCTATTGATTTCAATCACTAATCATGCCAACGCTCAATTCAGCACTGCCTAATGAGCAAATTCGTGTTCACTACACACCATCTCACTGCACCATCGTCGCTCGACAGAGGCTCTGGCCCGGTTTGACCTCGTACGAGCTCCGAAAGCCTCCAAGTGTTTCAAACTGCATGTGACGGAAGATTACCGACGCTTTACGTCAATTCATAGATCCACGCCCGATCCACACAACCATGGAAGAGGGCGGGCAACATGAACGGGTCTTTGTGTAATATCACGATAACTTGGTCTAGGGGTCGGAAGTGGAGCACTGGAATAGGAGTACGGCATCTACAGTCAGGTCGCAATTTTATTGACCTTGGGAATAGGAATGGGAATGGGAATTTTGGCTTTGGAGCATGCAAGGCAGGCAAGCCGGCAGGACGGACGGGAATGCAGGAACGGAGCTTTCATCATTCTAGGATAGGGCTAGGCATACAGATGATCATGTAGTCACAAAATAAATGATAGTGAGCAAAAGAAACCCGAGTTTTGTTACATCTGATACTAATCATCCATTGCTAATTCACGTACATATCACGAGCGGATGTTTTCCCCGAGTTGAAACGTTACCCTTAAACTTCTCGACAATCTCTCCTGCCCTAACCCCCTATAACTTTTCCCCGGCTTCTGGATACACCTCTCGGTCCTTTTTTTCTCCCTTTCTAGGCTAAATAATAACCCCACGACTGACAAAATCCTTCGACGGACACTCCGTCTAATGCTCTTTCTAAGGCAAGTGGAGCTGTAGCCCAAACAGCACCTAAAGAAGCTTGGACTCAACAAACATCCGTGCAGAGCTCCCGTAGAATTTGATTCGTGGACAGGGGAGTAAAGGGAAATGCTTGAACATGAAACTTACGACGCCAGGCAAACGATTTGTTGGTTCTCGTAGCCGTATTCGGTGCTGCTGACTCTAGTCAGGCATCATTTTTACGCTACCGGAAGGAAAACCAACGATTTCTTTGGGCAGTAAGCAACGGAGTTGGCTTGGCTGGGTCGGGTCGGGTGTGTGTGTGTGATATCTACTTCATATGCAGTGTGAAGGGGCAAGGACGAAGCGGATGATCTCCTCCATCCATTCTTGTGCACAACACACACATGCTAAACATCAAATGCGATATCAGATGAACCGACCGCCCCCTTCATGCAACCGATAAAACAAGGTGAAGGCGGGAGGAAAATTAGCATAACCCATGTCTGAGTGAGATCATTGGTTGGAATCGCTTGCCCGACGGATAAGTGGGTCTGTGGGGTTGACTGCAAGGCGAATTTTAAAAACATCCGTCGCATTTGCTTCTGGAAGTTGTGTGAGAAGTGGATGATCATTTTCTGTTTCTGCTGGTTTCGGATGTTCGACACTCGATTGGGATTCAATTGAGATTAAAGTGCCATCGGTGGTGGCAGTGGTTGGTTTTGACAGTTCGGCAGTTTCGGATGCTTGCGAGTTTATTTTCATAACATATCGCTGTCGTTGTGCATCAGTCAATGATGGCATCGCCTCATCGGGACGGCCTTATCTGGCCCCGTCGCTGTTGACTTTTGCTATCATTGGTAAGATTTGTTGTGCTTGGGTTGCAGCTTACTCTGGCTAGGAAGACGATTCGCCTAGCCGTGGCCGCAATCTACCCCGCGTGCTGCAAGAGGCTGTGGTTGAGTTGCAGTGAGTATGCAAACAAAGGCTGAGAGTTACCCTTTCGGGTGATGATACGCGAGACAGCCGCATTCATTGCGGTAAGGTGAAAATGCTGCTGCAGGTAGGCAGAACGTGCTTTTCTCTTGCTTCCAAATCTACACCCTTTCCATCTTCCTTCTATGTGGCACGTTGTATTGTGTTATCTCAAGTTTTTGGCCGTGAAGCACCAATTAAAGATGCCCGGGGCTGCCGAAGGTCTTGCCCGGCTCGCGTTGAGTGCTGTTAGTGTCACAGCCTTGTTTACTACTTGCATTGGATGTTTCGATATTGTTGTCGCAGGGAAGAACTTTAGTGAAGACTTCGGACAGTTGTGCGTTGGTATGTTCACTGGCCATCTTATGATGTCTCGTCTCAAAAGCCACTAGTTTTTGTTGGAGCGTACTCGATGGCTTCTCTGGAGAGAATCCATGGGACTGGTTGCAAACCCCATTGATGACTGTCGCTTGCAGTACGATCAGAATATCAATCGCCCCTATATTAGGCCAGAGATAGAACGAATTATGCTCAATATCAGCCAACTACTTAGAGATGATGCTAGAATTGATGAGAAGTATCATGGACAGTTAAGTCCTGGCATTTCAACTTCCAGAGGCATTGAGGTCTTTAGAACGTCTTTTGAACGTTTCAAACTCCGCATATGGGAACATCAGAAGGGTACTCCACCATGAAAGGTCACTTGCTGGGCTATAAATGATGCAAAGATATTTGAAAATGTGATCGACGTCTAACTAAGTTTTTGGATGGTCTAGAAAAACTCACAACGTCATTAGGACTGCTAGAACAACAGCATGCGAGGTTGAGGGAGGAAATTAACAGCATACCGGATGTCGATAGCTTGTTACTACTCCGAGATGCCTCCTCAAGCCATCGCAGTTCATCACATAGAGATGTTAGTGACACTGCTAGCGAGCGGGTAATATCAATAGCTGCAACGATCCAGGGAAAACCAGGTTCAGTCTCTTCAACATTGGATCAGACTTTATCTTTCCGCACCGCACCTACGCACCAAAGTCATTCGACCCATCGAGACTCAAAAGAAACTACTACTACCGGTACAGCTATACCTAGCCGACCTCTACTAGTATTGTCTTCTTACATTGGAACAAACCAGACGGCCACTCGCCCAGCAATGTTGTTTCAACTGTTTCCAGATGCGGTAGATGAACCCGAAGTCGATTCCGAAGTGGCCACTCATAAGAAAGTTGGCGACACGCAACAAGATTATCTGCCCTAGAACCAAAGATTGGTGAAAGAGTATATTATCACAATCACATCAAATCAGAGACTTACCTTCAAGAATGGCGATGCAGAATATCGCGACCGACTAACTGCTATCAAGGATGCCGACACAGCTTACTGGATTAATGATTCGGGGGCCTTGCTGCCCCGCGCTGAATATGGGACGTCAGCCGCTAAGCGTATGTTTCGCGAGCTTCGGGACATCCGCATGGCCAAAGTACCAGTTGCTAGTGCTACAGCTTTAAATGATTGCCTTGATACGGTGCTGGCTAGCATTGGAGGCCTCCGAGACTCCGTACGAAGGCGGAATCTTTTGGATCACAGTGCGGCCATCTCAAAAGAACCTGGAAGGCACACTACTGATGCGATTTCATATGAAGATATACCATCCGAATATCTCACCAAGAGGTCATATTTGTTCAGAATGCAGTGAAAGATGGAAGGATGTACTTTCAAACGATGATACGACCTCCTCGAGTAATCTCTGGTAGAAGGGAAACAAGAGCAAAGTTTACTGGCTCCTTGGAGTTCTACTTACAGCATTGTACGGTCTAATAGCACCTCCGGATGCGGAAGATCCACTCGTTTCAGAAATCGCTCAAACATACCTCCAAAACTACGACGAATATTATTACAACGCTCGGTCATACACCCAGCGATTTGGTACAGGAAGGAGACCGGCGTTGGAAGAACTCGAGTTTCTGGAAGAACAATTGGCAGATCACTCTCTCAAAGAGAGTAATCTCAGGGAATCGAGGCGTTCATAAGTAGTTTATCGGATGAAGAATAGCGCAGGCCCGCTACAGACGAAGAATACTGCGATTGCTACGCATATGACCCATTTTTGGACGAAATGCAAGAGAACATGAGCTCGAATGGAAAGATATATCATAAGCATGACGACAAATAGCGTTCGGAGGCTTATAGCGTTGCGCTTGTCCTTCAAAATTATCTCCCTATTTCAGAACTGAATTTCCTCCAGGCACCCTGCGGCTTTTGAAGTCGGTTCAAAATGAAATCATAGCTATTCCACAATTCAAAGGTTTCGCGACAGCAGAGCTCTACTCCTATGCAGTAATCCTTAAGGATCCTTTATTGGAAACGGTCGCCGAGAGCACAAGAGGAATTCTGCATCAGGCTTTAGAATCTTTTTGAAAACCATCCATTCGTTCGTGGTTCGTGGGAGTATAAATTTCTCGCTTTACGTCAAGCACGCTTTGTGCTTGAAATGCAAGTAAACCACGGAATTCGTCGCAGACGCCGACTATTTCGAAATGATCGGGACTTCTTGGTTTTCAAAAAGTCCTGTATCAGCGCTTGCCATACATCCGAGGCTCGGAAATCGGTGGAAGCGATGTGGTCTGTCGATTTGAATAAGAATCATTCCCCAAAAGAGCCGCTAACGATCAAACCTTTAACTGATACTCTCGAGACGGCCATGGCACTGCAAAAACACCATAACGTTAACTTGTACATAAGTTCCATTGTGCACAAAGTACTCTGGCTACTTAGAAGTGGAAAATGCGTTTCACGAAGGAGCTACCATGTTTCCTAAGCCCTTGTGGGAGGCTTGACTCTATCCGGGTGGACCGCATGGGTATGGAATGACCGAAACAAGCCACCAGCTTCATTTGGAGATCTGGCAGTTTCAATGTTCTCCTCGAGACGAAGAACTATCTTCTTCTCCCACTTCATTCACACACGGCAAGTCTCAATAACTCTCCCGCACGAAATTAGATCTATTTGGAGTCTCCACACAGCTATTCAATCATCTTCACACGCACCTTTCGACTCTATATCTTCCACTCCTTTTCTTATTACATTTCCTTCGATGGACTCTTGTGCAATCATTCTGTTAGCAATTTCTCTGAGCTACATGAATGCCAAGATGACATTAACTCAATATCTGCTTTCCCGACGAACTTCAAATTGCAGAAGTTGGAAGCTATGGAAGAAAGAGTAGAACTGACCCCTGGCGCGCGAATGTTCATTGTGTACGTAAGTATGGATCTGGGGACATAGGAACTACGTTGAACGAAATGTGACTGCTTGAAGGTGGGTACTGGATATGGCTGAAGACAAATAGGAAGTCGAAGTGTAGACGATGATCTTGTTGAAAGTCGGTGCCAGTTGGAATTGTGTGTTCGAACTTGGAGCCGAGAATATGTCAAGCATACATAAATACGCAGTAAGGTAACGAAGAACAATTTTCTGGATGATGGGCCACCTGCTAGGTCAACGGATTGAGAGCAGTTCACTAATGCTTAACTCCCAATACAGCATGTGCTTCCAAACCCGGTTACAAATAGCATCCCTTGAATCACCACTCGATGCAGAGAACACCAGGACCATAAATCTTCCCACATAGATCACAAAGTATGCAATTTCAACCCCCCCCCCTCCTCCCCCCCTTTTTATTTTTTCTTCTCTGCCTATCTCACTCATGGCCCTGATCAATTCCCCTAGAAAGTCGCAGCCGCCAAATTCGATGTGAAACGAGAATCAATAAACGGCACATTCGCATCACCGAAATCCGTTGTAGCCAAAGCATTCTGCGCAACCGTCGGCAACGATTCCCACGCAATCAACGGTTGCTGGCCACCGACAGTGCTAGTAAGACCGCATGAATGATCAATTGGCCAGATACTTTCATATTTTATCAGAGCGCCGGAACCAGAGAGTTTGTAGCCGTTAGTGGAGCAATCCCAGCCGCCGTGGGCGGAAGGACACACGGCGACGATGTTGGATGCGCTGGTGCTGGTTGAGCTAGAGAGCCAGATGATGACACCTTCCCAGTCGTGGCGGTGACCGAGACCGGTGGAGGGCTCGTCTTTGGGCATGTACCTGAAGATTGATTAGTTGTAAGTTGCGGGAAAGAGGGGGATGGGGAGGCTTACCATGAGTACATGACACCATAGTAGCTTCCGCTTTGGGCACCTCGAACGTAGATTTGTCCTGTGCTGCTACTACAGTCGCCATTTGAGGCGCCAGTTGGAGCTAGTCCGCCACTGATATCTTGTCAAACGATGGTTTGCTGAATAGTGTAAGGACGATCGACATACCCCGTGTTTCCAGAAGCATCAACAGCTGGGAAAGGGACACATCCATTAACCACATAGAGATATGGCTGGTAAGCTTCATAAACTGTCCCAACAGTTCCACTTGGCACTTTCTCTGCAAAACCCACAACCGCATCCGAATTAATGACCGCGCGACTTTCCAGCTTCGGTGTTGGTGTCGCAAGAGCAGTCGATGCCAACAAAGGCAGCGAGAACTGCATAAATCTGGAGAAGGCAACCATGATTGATGATGGACCACGTGAAAACCAATGGTTAATCGTTGAAGGAAAGGAGAAAGACTGGCCAACTTATTTGTTGCGCAAGGAACCAACTTTTAATGCGAAAACCGACTATCTTATAACACTGTTATATCCCATGCATCCATACCCCTCAAAATCCAAGACCGTGCATTCCCCAGCACCAACTTGGCAACGGGAAATAACCGGCGGCTAGGACTAGATGGAAGCAAAATCTAGGTACGATGCGATGCGGTGAAATTACATACCTAGTTCTACTTGATCCATCGTGATGCCACCCTACATCAATCGGATAATTCCCCTCTACCACGTTCTAATTATCCACGACGCCTTTTTACTCATCACCTACCTTATTCTGCCCAGTATCTATTGTTCTACCCACCAAAATAACTCCCGGAATAATTGTCTTGTATGTAACTTGGCACAACTCGCGCCCCACCCCTCCGGGGCCGAGTCGAATGTAGAAGGAGATCTGACAATACTGTAACCCCAAAGCAGCCACTTATCTCCGATACTCGAAAGGTGGGGTACGCTGTCATAAGGCACCATTAGTCGTGCATAGAGTCAATTTATTTTCGTCTATCACGGGCTTGGGTTATTGGTTAATATTTGTTTGGGATTTTGCACGTGGAGCGGGTGTTCCTGTGAATCCTGGAGTATATCAAAGCTTGTAAAGGCTGTGATATGTATTTGGATGGATGTCAATATGTTGGACACGCGTCAGTCGGGGTGTATAGGCGCGGGTAAAGCAGCGGTTCGTGCCATTCATTACCTAGTTCTAGTGCACGTTGCACGGTGCAAACCGAGATCGGCATCTTCGGTGTTATCATTACCCGGACGTCACCCGGAGATCAGCCCCAGAGAGACCTAATACCATGACCACAGCAACTTATCTGTATTTCGGATTACTCGAACTTCACTGTTACTTACATGATGGCGATATCTAAGGATGGGCTCGTTTTCGTAAAACGGCTAGGGCTTCATCGCTGTCTTGCATAACAACAGACTTGATGGGATGGACTGATCTATTCCCACATAAATTCACAAGTCTGGCTCTACACGCATTTATGTTGCGGATGTTCCGGCGGTAGTGAGGGTGACTAAATCGAATTCACTGTCCTCTGGATCATCGCCTTGGGCGTCAAGACGATGCGGGGGAACACATATTATTCCTCGTATGATAGTCGCAATCCCCTCTGGCCTTCGATTCCAGCATCGAAATGAAACCAAGTACGATACCCCATCGCCCGACAACGACTAAACACTAGACCTCGACAGCTAGCATACTTGGACTTTATTGACAGATCTCGGAGGATCCCGTTGGAGAAACCACCAACACAGTCACTTACTGGTCATCCGCCAACCTACACACACCAAATATCACAACACCCGGCCCAAACCATGAAGTACCCAGGCAAATCCTTCACAACCCCATTGAAGAAAGACCACCATACAACACTTCTAACATTAAAACTATACTAAAACAAGCAAGAAAAGAAACGCTTGCTCATCAAGAGTCAAGACCATTACCATCGTCAGCATACATCCGCAAAAGACACTACCAGGCAATACCACCAAACACAACAAAGTAAAAACACCACTACGCAAACCCCCAAAAGATCCATACCACAACACCAAATCATCCATTCTCAAGCCTCACCCACCACACCACATCACCACTTCCTCCCCTCCCTCCTCCCCGCATCCTCAAACCGCGTATCCCACCCCCTCAACGCTTCACTCATCACCCTCTTCGTCTCATCCACATCCATACTCCCTTCCAATGTTTCCCTCCCCGTTCCATTTTTTCTCGGCACACTCCTCTCCGCACCCCGCCTATCATCTGTATCCTGCAGAAAGCTCTGCAAACGTCTAGTTGCCAGGCACTTCTGATCTGCCTCTGCTTTATCGATATTTGCATTCGCTAAAGATAGGAGAGAGGTTGACTTGGCGGAGCAGGAGTAAGAGGACGTGAAACTGAATGTGCGAAAAGGAGACATTAGTTTTGAATTCTTGCGATAAGGCACAGAAGCGTGGAAGATTAGAAGGAGGGGGTAAAGGGTGTGTGCGCAAAAAAAGGAAACAGGGAGAGGACATGAACAAGTGAGAAAATGAAGACAAAGAACCGTGAAAAGAGAAATGAGAACAGAAAAAAAAGCCAACATACTCAACAACCGATCCCTTCACTGTCATATTCGAGGAATCTGAATGAACTGTCGACATCTTGACGGTCTTCAATCTCCAACTCCGAGAATTCCGTCAAGTTCAATATTTCGCGCACGTGATATATGTGAGCTGAAATATATCGCAAGTGTATCTTGCTTGGCTGTACAATATAACAAGAAGAAGCAAGAAGAACCGACGAGTATTCACTTTCAATCCAGAGACGTTTATCTATCGCTCAAGGTTCTATATCGAACCCCAAACGCGAGTTACACGAGCCCGAACGAAAGGAGATAATGGCTGGCCGCTCAACCTTACGTCGGACCAAAACCAAAATGGTGACCAGGGGAAATATGTATGGATAGGTGACACGACTTTGACGGGAGAGCCGTACAGCGTATCAATTCTAAAGCGATCGATGAGGCTGTAACAGCAAAGAAACAAAGAGTGCGTGGCTTGATGTGAATCTTGGTATGAGAGATGAGCATGAGAATACCCTTTCTTTTGTATCATTATCGACGTCCGGATTCATACATGCGGCGGCTACCCAGCCCCGCGACCCAGCGTTCGAGAGATGAATATGCGCAGCCGGTATAAAATCCTCTACACCTCTACTGCTACCATTACCGTGATCACCGTCATCATCATACATAATGGAACTAGCATCCTGAAACTCAGACAGACATCAGTAAAAAAGACGGCCAATTTGGGGAGTGCGGTCTCTGGCAAAACCATTTCAACCACATATTTCCCTTCCTCCCTCAATCATCTCATCCATCCCTTGACTAATTGATGACCACATACACGCATGATCAGGCTATCGACCCAAAAAATGCAACCGTTCCCCATGGCCTCTGGGACCAAACAACCAGCACTTGGCGTTGGAACCTTTGCAATACACATCCCTTAACACAACCGAACCAACAACTAACCTCGACGATTGCGGCTGAACAGACACAACACGGAAATGATTGCTTCATTGGGGGCGTCTCATCTCAGTTGGGTTAGGTGTATTCTCTCCGCGCTTACACGGGTGTAGGCTTCGGGGTGGCGCTGTTAAGCGCCCGCTTCGGAGAAAAACCGCACTCAAAGTCTGACACGCATACGTAGTCAGCCATTCAGACGAAGAATGACAAAGGATATGCACAGAGAAAAATTTTGCAAATTTTGCGATGCTGACAGCATAGTGATTTGACGACTTTTCAGATATTGCCTTGAGGTGTTTCAGCTCTTCACCTTGCTCCAAAAGCAATGGGTACGATGCCCGACTTATACGTAGTATTATACGTAGTACAATTGAGCGAAGTGCCGCTGACAAGTTATTTTTGGCGCATGCTGCGCTTCGTTTGTTCCGCAGCCTCGGCTCCAAAGTTGTACCACATCGTAGCATTGCAGTGGATAATCCCGGGTGAAAAGAACTCATTCACACGCTGCATAGAACCTTCTCATCGACGCAGAGCGTATGTAATTCGATTTACTTATTTTGACTAGCGCGTGGCTGGGACTCGTGCAATATAATATAGCTTTTGATACTAATACTAGGATAAGTTAGTTACCATATTATTGAGGGTCAGATCAGGGGACGCATTCAAGATCGCGGTCAGGCTTACGTGGAAGGATATTACAATTGAGATTCGATCTACTAACCGCCATGAGGCGCATTCTCAAACAGAAAGCTTGGGTCGACGAAAGGCGGCTAACTATTGGACCTTATCCATCATGTTCAGCACATGGCACCCTCTGCAGCGATATGTTTCTTATTGGCCCCAACCTGACGCGTTGGCCGTTGAAGGGATATTGGGGCTGCTTACAGTGCATGGAAGTTTGGCTGACGAAGTAACATTCGTACCACGCGGATCGACTCGACTCGCTCCCCATGCAGATTCACAAAGAGACGTTTGCATTTCCCGCATTTGAATTGATCGGTAATATGGCTGCCGCTGATATGATTATCGAGATGTTCGACTTTTGTATATTCCTTGCAGTGTTGTTAGTAGTGTAAACCGTTTAAACTAGCGCAGTTTGATGGTATTCCCAAACGTATAGCAGTACGTCAAGACCAAGCGGACACATAGTGTGCAAAATATGGTCTCGAGGCTGTCCGAGGAAAGTGAGATCTTCTGAGGTTTTCTGCTCCGCGGGTTGATGCTCAAGGTTATCTTGAAGAGATGTTTCTGCACCGTTGCAAAGCTCGATGATAGTTATGGATGTGTCGGTGATTTGTTCTTTGCTGTTACGAGAATTAGAAAAGTTGCCAGCAAAGGGAAGTCTAGAGAGGGATACCAGCTTTACAAGCCCCTCAACTTTTTGCTTGGGCACTTGGTCGATCTTATCAATGGAGAATTCCTGGTCAAAATTGCCGTAGTCCTCATCATAGCGTTGTCAGCCGGTTTCCCAACTCATTGCTTCAACCTCGCTAGCAATTCTGATGAGCTCCTGATGAGCTCCTGTTTCGTCATCGTTATGTATCGCACAAAGGCAGCAATTGTCGTCCTTTGAAAGCATGGAAAGGAAATATTTAAGTTGGGAGAAGAAAAAGAAATGTCAAGTATTTTGAAGCTGGAATGGGCAAGAAAAGGGTTCTTCTTGTGGAAAAAAACTCAAGGCACTACACCATTGAGTAAAGTTATCTCGTTGACATTTGTAGACCTATGCATACAAACTTGCTAACCCAGCCAGCGCCACCCCATGTTGAATAGAGGTTACTTCGTAGTCGTTGCTGAACCACAGAGAGCCAGGCCAGGGTTAGGCTGTACTTGAGGTAAAAGGCTCAGCCTACATTCGCAGTGGGGACCCACCGAGCGCTTCGTTTCTCGCTTCCGCGCTTAAACCACAATCCGGATATAACTCACAAAACCAAAATAAGAAAGAGCTTGCAAAAGGAAAATTAAATCAAGGTTAACCTCAATTCGCATTTATGAAATGCGGCTTCTGTGGATCGAACACAGTGCCTCCAGATCGATGATTCCCGAAGTTGACTTCAGTCTGGCGCTCTCCCAAGTGAGCTAAAGCCGCTTGGTTGTTTGAGTTGTTTGATGGAAGCGAGCCTTCTATATAAATACATATAAGTAGGCCTTCTACATAAATACACACACTTACTTTTATCACGAGAGGAAGAATACATGTACTTCGTAGAAGTTTTTTGACTGTTTCCAGAATTCCCTTTAGAATCAGAAATTAAGATGTGGAATTTAATTTTCATCTGGAAGTTGGTTGTATGTCTCAAGACTACGTAGATTTCCAGGTTTTCAATTGACTTGCGATTTTTGGTTCTTCATACAAACGTGTGTAACATCTGGAAATACCATTGCTTTATTTCCTTCGCATTTCCCGCACCCACTCCACCCTCCCACGCGACTATTAAGGAAGTCTTAGTCTGCCTCCACGGCAGTGGCCCTCGGAGAGCCAGCGGAGCGTTATATACATTTCCTCTATCTATGTATACGATTTTCTTGTATAGACAGAATCCCATAATAGGGAACTTCGTCCGTAGTAGACATATGTGCGGCACGTACAAGTAGACTGTGCGGCACGTACAAGTAGACTGTGCCGCCGCCCCAACATCACCGGTTGTTCAAGTACAAGTGTACCTAAAACATGCAAAATTGCGTAACAGTCAAATTCAATTCATCTGAATCAGCCTTCTGATGCGCCACACGAAAGGCGTCAGACGCTACCGACATAAGTACAGAGGTACGTATCATATTGCCTTGGCTTTGACATCGGGCGGCTGCATAAAGCAAGTACTATACATATGCACGGAATATGGATCCTATCTACAAAGTAAAAGCAGCGAAATGGGCAGCGATAGCCAGACCTTAAGACCAGGGCGATTTCCTGTACGGTTGAACCCAGCTACCTCTTTACTGAACCATAGCTACCTCTTTACTGAGCCACTTCGGAATAAGGGACTCGGCCGATTGCCGGTTTTGCGCATCTTGTTTTTTCATTGGTTGCTTAGAAGTGACAATTTAGCCTTAATTTGGATTCAGTACACTGCAACACCGTTCTTATATCCCTGTGCATAAACTGCTTCCGTTATTACCTCAATTACAGTCGCATTATCTGCGCCGGCGCCCATTTTCCAGATCTAGACTCTGCCACTACATCGCATCCACACCCACCTCGTACAGAACTTTTTCTCATAGCACGGAAGGCTCCACTACTTCTGCACATTATCTTTATCTGGGAGTAGGACATGTTCCTGAGTGGATTTGCCGAGTCTGCAATTTTGGCTTCTCAGTCACTCCGCCAATCTAAGTCAAGATATCGCAAGCGCAAATGCGCTTCCTTGATCATTGAACCACTCACGCCGCTCCAGTTAGAATTACAAGATCAGTCCTGCGGAAAGGCGCCGTTAGTCGTTTTTCTCTCGTCATCTATCTCTCTTTTTCGACCTGCAACATTAGAGCCGTCTTCTGATCCTTCAATTCTGCTGAAGGAATTTTGGTATCTAACATGCGACCAATCATCGGCCACAAGCTTGTATCTAATTCGTAGACTAGACCAACGTCTAAACATCTCTAGATCTAAGCCTGCAATATAGGTAAGAGAGAACTGAGCGATAGTTCCTCTCGATAATTCATGCGCCATGCACAGTATTGCCTACCTAAAGATGGGGATTTACTTATTGCAAAAGAAAATAGATTGAAAACTTGAACTAGCCATTGCAAAGATACAAAGTTTGGGGACATATAATTTTACGGAAAGCTGGGAGCGGTTGTGCTGTATACACCAAACAGAAAAGTTCTTGACTGTGAAAGTAATGAATACAGTCCATCAATAGATGTATGTCTGAAGGACCGAGGGTGAGACGAGGCAAAGACAATGTTCGCATGGAACGCAGCCTCTTCACCACGGAACGCATGACACCGGTGGAACCCTTGTACCTTACCTTACCTATCTGTGAGATGCCTGTCCGTGAGAAACGGCAAGTTACCACTTCTAAACTTACCACTTCTCACGGACACCCTGCCACTTACCTTGCCACTTTTAACGGCGAGGCGAGTCGATTCCGTCGTGATAATTGATATCCAGATCTGCACGTCTCTAGCTGACGTGCAAACAAAAGTAACACAAAACTACGCTGCTAAGATGCTTTTCTATAAGGAAGAGCATCCTCTCTTCTCACAGATATATCTCTATTCTAAACTATCCGTTTGCTATCACGTGTCATAAATCTCTCGAGTAGGACTTCTCTCTTATGCAATGTCGGAAACCAATCAGTCCTTCAATACAGCATTCTGCGGCTCTGTAGAGTCTGGGTATGTCCTATATTTCTCTCTACCTCATTTTTCTTTTGTACAACAGATGTTCTGAGCTCTAGTCCTTAATATCTCATACGTGTGCCTACTCATATGTCCACTCCAACTCTTTCAATGAAGTTACCTACTTGAGATTCATACCTCTTTCTCGATTCATCCAGTTCTTTGCCGTTCAGACTGTCTTACCTTTTCTTCTCTCATTCACCCTCATTTCCAAATAACCTTACATCTCTCCTCTCATCCATGCGCCGCAAAACCTTCTTCGAATTTTCATCGCTCTCCAGATTTCACTTGATGAAGCAGGCCTATCTGCAGTCTATCGCTCTTTGATATCTTCCTTCTTTCACTCAACTCATTCCATTTCACTCCTCGCTTTATCAATTTTTTCATGCCTGAACTTAGAAAGTTACATTGCCTTGCGTCCTTTCCTTCCTAGGAGCCACGAACATCTACCTCTCTATATTTTCATACTATCCCCACGTCGCTCCATGTTTCTATCATGTTCTTACTGATGCTTCTTGCCGTAGCACCAACAATAGCTCGCAGCATGCATCTACCTCCATCTCCACCCAAAAGTCTTCGAAATCCTCCGGCCTCACTGCCCAGCGCATCCAGACCTATCTCGTCGACTGTCGCCACTCTACCCCTTTCGCATCACTCAATGATAGAAACATCAACAGTCACCGTTCTATCCATATTGATAACATGACGGTCCCGCACTCTGTAGTCCAAGCAGTCTACAATATGCGTGAGGAGCTACACCGATTTAATGATGCATTCAACGGACGTCGCTAGACGGTAGCAGAGACTGCTGTATGACCACATATATCTCATGCTCTGGATCAACGAATGATAATTGGTATGAAAGTGATGGAAAGGAATTCGGATAGTGAGGGGTTAATTATGTATCACACCTATAGGAGAATTAGCGAGAACAATATATGCAACTCTGGATTTACACTTGTCCAAAGCTATCCCCTATCTCCTGCTTTGCATGCTCACGATATTTTTCTTTAGAAATGTGTACTGAAGTGCATGCTAAGTTTCGCACATAGACCGAGGTATGGTCTTCTCCTGGCTGTAGCCTGGTAATATGACCGATACATAGGTCTTGCTCCACATCACTCCATCTGGTGTGTGGTCTAGAAAAGGGTGATCAGTCAAAATCATTGGTCATAGGACGAAGTTCGAACTAGCATGTTTGGTGCATTGCTAGAGTCTATCTCGTATTACCCTCACATGCACAATCCTGTGCATAATTCTTGCACAACTCCATCCCATCCTTGTCCCATCCTTGCACAGCTCCCATCCGCCACCATTACATTGACATTTCGCGCTAAGCCGGATTTGTCTCTACTACACTACTCCATATTCAACGACCTAAAGATACCCTGCTACTACTACTACTTCGCTTTTACTTGGATACTGCTTATGCTTCATGTCACTCTACTGTAAAGATCTACATACAAGGTAGATATCTATATCCAGGGTTTGTCTACACACACAAACCTTGGAATCCTAAGCGACCATACGTCTCCCGAAACACACCACACTAGGTATTGATGATGTCGTGTACCCATTTTTGATCGTCCTACCCGACACCAGGGGGACGTTGTCAGCCCTACAATAGTTCATGAACTTGTCGCGGAGGAATGCTGATCGGTGTTAGGATACTTGTAGAATCAACCAATCTTATGTACAGATACTTGTACAATCAACTAATCTTATGCAAAAATACGTACTATACTAAGCAAAACCGGGCAGTTAAATTTGCCAAGATGAAACACCGACTTATCCATATCCGATGTACCTATATATCCGATGTACCTGTATATCTGATGTACCTGTATATTCGGCGCCGTTCTTCAGCAGCGGCGAAGTTCACGAGAGAAGTCAGCCTGTGCAGTATGTAATGTAAATGATTGCGTTTTTAAAATCGGTATAAAGAAGAGAAATCGCACACAGAGAATGATGTCCCGATTCCAAAGCGTGGAAGAGCCTAACAGGGAGACCCCTGAACGGCTGTTCAATATATACCGGAATGCCGATGTTGCAGCTTGACTACATGGATTCGAGGGGACAAACAAACCAAGTCCAGAAACAGTCATGAATTCAGTACGAAGAAGGAAGTCTAAGCCCCATATCTCCTCAATCCGAGGAGGAAGAGTATTTAAAGTTGCATACGATGAGTCAATACTATCCGAGTTGAAGAACGCCAAGCCTCGCCGGTGTGACATCCTTATTCACGAATTACAGAGTGCTTTCTAGGTAAGGATACTTCTTTTTGGCCCAATAACAAAGCCGCTCCTCTACCTAGGTTCTGAGCATGTGCATCGTATGGCATATCATGGCTTGCATAGGTTCATAGTATCGCATGAGCCACATGTACACAATTTCGATAAAATCTAACCGTGGGATGTTAGAAATGCACGAAATCCTTATCACATTCGATTTTAGTGGCTAGGTAGTAGTAATACCTTACATATACCTTTCTGCTCAATCCCCGCATATACGTAGTAGTTATCATTTATCGTCCCCTCCATTCTCTCGCAACAACTATCGAATTAGGCTTGATTCGCTCGGTCTTAGCTAGGCTCCCATAACCTTTCGCAGCCGATACGCCCCAATAACAATCGGCTTTGGCTTAAGTCCGAATCAGCGCTCTCTGATATTGCGTACAGATAATCTTGTATACATAAACCTGAATTGATGATGAATCTAGTATCAATCTAGCGGCGTTTGGCGAAGGTAGCAATGCGTCGAATGGAAGAGTTACAGTTGTATGAAACGAACGAGCTGAGCAATCGGTCCAGTCAACTCTTGTGAAGTTGAAGAAGACCGGAAGAATAGTCCTTATTGATTGGAGGGAAGTTTATTATATGTAAGTGGGTACTGGGTTAGAATTGTATGCGGGCTCACTTTCAGCTTATGATTTATTACAGACGATATTGGTGTTTGATTTGTCTGAAAAATATGGGCTAAGCATTTCGGAGATATTTTGTGGCGTCTAACGCCGAGTTATTGAGTGGATATCGCTAATAAATTTTGGTGGCTTGAAGTAACTAGCTAGAGACAATGGGCGTACCCGTCCTAGATTCCTAGTTGCCGCATGGAAAGAATTAATTCGTGCTCCAATGATAGCATACTACTTTGAAATCTCCATCACTTTACCAGATACTCCACGATATGCTTGATGAGATCATAGAGATACTCTGAGCTTTATCATATCAGAGTTAGTGTAACCTGGTTGAAATGTGCTAGAACAGGACACGATATAGAAATGAGAATAGGACAGATATATGATATTCTCTCTGACTGTCTAGAAGAAGTCTAAAGCTACTTTTTGGTTTTTCATACAGCTGAACATGGACGGACAAAGGCCGCTGCACCATGCAAGCATGACGTGCCATGCGATGCGATGCCCATACTCTCCAGGTGAATGTGGGCACGGGGGTAGCCGATGACTTAAAGCGAAGTACAAGTACCTCGCGCTTGCGTTCTTCTTTATCCGCGACGGAGTCCATGTTGGTTGTCAAAAAATACTGTTTAGAGTGTTGAATTGTTGTGGTAGTAGATATAGTGGTTGTGTTGGGTAGTGCTTAGGAGAATCTTCTTCTATAAGATTGTAGTAAGCCCGGACTACCTCCACGTACAGCTTTTGGTTCGTCCAAAGAACTGCCATTTACAACTTCTGATTGATCCATTGAAAAGTACAGTAACATGACTTTTAAGGAGCGACAGCGACTTATCCTCTGACCGAGCAGGGAGCCTAAAGCGACCTGCGACAGCTCGTTAAGATATGAGATATGGATGAGATCTATGGAAGATTTGTGGTCTGGTCAATTCGTCGAGGGCCGCAGTGAAATCATATACCCTGGTGGTCTAGCATTTCCATCCTACGAAGTATGGCTCCGTAGGCGCATGGGACTTCTCAATCCAGGCGAGGGCTCCGAGCTACTATGCTCTCAGCCTTGAACCGCTAGGGTCACCCTAGTCTGCCAGGCAGAGGGGTGGAGAGTCATAAGCAATTCTACCCGTTAGACATTCGGCAGAGGGTGTAAAGTGTGGATGGTTGAAAACTTGTAAGGATGCCAAGCGCTCAAAGATTGGACAAGGATCCTCCTGGGAAGAGATCACCCACCAACACACGAAAGACGGATAGACACTGTCTACAGTACAAGGAGTTTTGTAGTATTAACTGTCCGACCAACTTTCGGATGTCTGATTATCCAAGTGAACGTCTTTTCAATTAGCTGGAAGGGTTTGGAGTCCATTTTCGCCTTTTTTCTGTAAAGAGCCTTGAAAATAAGACCTTGTAAATCGTAGCTTAATATTGGCCCAAAAGAATGTTCTTCGAAGACTGTCGGGATATTTGGAATATTCGGAATATCAATTGTACAATCCTTAGTGCTTCCGGAGCTCCAGGATTATGTAATCACTCGTTTATACAGAGGATTCACTCCGTTTATTTGTAAGGCGAGCTAAGGTTTGCGAACCATGGGTTCGCAATTTGCAGAGCCGCATCAGACCCTTGTTTACCCTTGCTTACCCTTGTCATTTGTCATTTGCACTAAGCCCTCTCGGTCAGATTGGCAAGCATGAGTATCGGCAGAGCATCCGCATGGCACGGCATGTTTGCATGGTGCAGCGGGCTTTGTGGCCGGTCTTTGTGCCGGCCTGAAGCGATGGGGTGGTATAAGGAGAAAAGGTGTGGGTGAAGGTCCATATATTGAAGGGCGAGCTTCTGGTTATGGAGAACAAA